>ML829112.1:0-10657 GCA_009831015.1 Picea engelmannii | reverse complement strand
AATTTCGCCCAACCAAGAGAAATAATAAGTATGCAGTGATAACCCACCAAAACCTGATGAGAAAAGGTGGAATGATGTTGGAAAACCCTTCTAAAACAAGATTGGCCTCATATCTCCAACCTCCAAGCTAAATCAAACTCCCTTTACTCCAACAGTGCGCCCAAATCTACAGAAAACGCATAAATTGCGCCCTGCTCCACAATACACTTCTTGAATGGATCTGAAACTGAGTAGAATGGTGAGGGTGGAATCTTTCACCACCTTGATTAAGCTTGGATCAGGAACAGAGGAGTCTTTCACCTCCTTGCTGATCTCTAGGGTTTAGTGAGACAAAACCCTCAAACGCCCAAGCTCTCAAGATCACAAGTGCAAAAGACAAAATGATCAAGAATGAGGAATGAGGAGCCCTCCTCTCCTTTTCTACCTCCAATTCTAATTTTCACTTATGTTAATTAATTGGCTTCTAAGGTCATTCACCTTATTTTCCCAACTTAGCCAATTATCTTTATTTTCCTTTTTTGCTTAAGTCACTTTAATAATATAACTTTAACACCTCAGTGACTCCTTGCCTCTTAGTTCCCTTTTATTTTATTGAGACTATAGCCTAGAGGGATTAGCTAGACTACTAAGTCTCTTAAAGCCCTGTCACTTGGGACATTACAAATATAGTGTAATACCCCAGTTTTGAATCCCCAGATTAAATAATGTATTTTATACATATGATACTTAGGCTAGTGGGTCAGTATGTTTAGGCCGGAGTGCCTACAAAGTTAAAAGAGGCCAGAGTGCCTTGGAAATGTAATACTTTGATCATTGCAAATATTAAAATACAATACTCGTTGTATGATGGACAAGGATAGAGTTATAGGGGGCTATGATTCCACAAGAGAGGGGGTTAAAAGGGCTAAGACCTTATATTATATTTATATTTACCCATCTTGTAATTTTAGGGGAGAGAAATAAGTGGTTACATGAGCTTCTTAGGGAAGAGGCCACATGGCTCTTGATTTCCAAGAAAATATATAAACCTCTCCTTTGAGTTGTTTTGGGGCATTCATTGGTTCTTCCTTGTTCATTGTTGTTCACTATTTGACACTTCATTCTGGTTCTTGGGGGGGAACATGAGAATGAGCTATAGAGGAATGAAGCCATTGTTGATGGTTGTAGAAAGTTGTTGGTGTATTCCAGCCATAGAGTAATGCTTGTATGCTTGAGAGGCATTGGCATGAATTAGACTTGATCATAGTTGCGAGTCCTGAGAGTCCTAGCATGGAGATTCTTGTCCAGAAGCATTGGAGCCCTAGAAGGAGATGGACAGCCTGAGGGACTGCATGGCAGAGAAGGGGGCCCATGCTCTTGGGTTGTGCAGGCTGGAAAGAAGAGGGTTGGTGTACTTTGGATTGTTGTGAGTGTTGAGAAACCTGTGAGAGCTTGAGTGTGTTAGCACAAATTTCTACCTTCCAATCTGAGTTGATAAAACCTGTTATGACAGCGGTAAAAACTTGGCTAATTATAGGAGAAATAACCCTAGATGTCACGGGCTAAACCCCTCTTCGTTCGGGCTAGGCCTTGCTAGCCTCTGGGGGAGTCCCTGGGCACAATGAAGCGCCCTTGTGGCTGATTTAAGGTCTGAAAACTCAAAAATCAGTGAGCTGTTTTGCCTTGGACAGCGTGTAAAGCAGTCCAAAACAGTGGAAAAAATTGATCAACCACACTTGGAGGGAACCTACAGAGTTAGCACAATGATAATAGAATGTAAAAACGCAAAGAAAACTACTTAGAGGATTGATACCATCATAGTAAATAGATAAGAAATGACATATAAGATTTGCAAATTCACCACAATACCGTCAAGAAGAGAGGTTTGAAACACAAGCTTCTTTATTGATCCATCTTTACAAGAGGGTTGGTTGCGCCACAGTTGGCAAGCTCACAACCGATACAATAACTACCTTTTCTCAATGACAYGCCACTAGACTGGAGAGAGAGAGAGAGAAGAATGAGAGAGACACTATGYTGCTCCTGCTAAGAACCAATGAAATAAGCCAAGGCAAGCCTCCAATATATAGCTAGAAGGGATGCATATCTCAAGGAGYAGGGACGCATGAAGGGGGTAAGAATAGAGTCTAAGTGAGATGACTAAGAGTGAGTGTGAGTTTGAATGCGCATGAGYGAGTGAATGGCGAGCTAAATGAGTGAGAAGAGGGTAAAGTGAGGCGCATGGCATGCATGGGAGAAGGAAAAAGCAGAGTGCAAGTTTAGAGTGGGCGCATGAGTGCATGGTAAGGTTAAGTGAGTGAGTAAAAAAGGCAAACTATAAYGCATGGTGTGCATGAGAGARATCATTTTAGGAAACTCATGCGACCTCTCCTTCCATCATAAATTAATTATCATATGCTCCAATTTTAGGAATATGCACCCTAGCCTAGGTGGATGCCACATCACTACCACATGTCGACTTCGGAGGCTACCACTTGGCACTACATGGACGATGACTGGACCTGCTAAATATAGAGTCAGCTAAAAATAGAACCTCTAAAAATAGGGTTCTATAAAAATAGATTCCTAGATCTATTTTTAGAAAAAATTGTCCACATAAATATTGCCAAAAATAGAAAGTCATTTGAATACCCTTGACTTTATACTCATTAATCTCATCTTTCTGCAAGGGATCTGAATATGCCATCAGAATTGTCATGCGGGCCATGGTGCTCAACCTGCTAAAAATAGCAATCTAGGTGACGTCATCTGAAAAAAGGTCCAAAGGCCCCTGGATGCCTCAAGGATCAATACTGCGCTCTTGGAATCTGAATCTGAGGCCTAAATCATAACCTGCCAAAAAATAGCAAGTTCCTGCATGTCGCCCGGAAAAATGTCATGGGGCCTAGAATCCTGCAAGGACTCATACTATATGCTTTGAACTGCCCCAAACTGTCAGGAGACCCACTCAAACCGTGCCTCCTAAAAAGTAGCAACACCTATATACATCTCTCTCTCACAAATGCATGGAAACCAAGTAGACTGTGACTCTTGAACTAAGCAACCCTGTACTGATCATGTCCCTGTCTCGTGTGTGAAACAACCTCCTACTCAACATAAGTGCTAAAACCCTAGAAAATCTCAGTAGGCCAACCAAAGTGCTGCATGTTGGCTCTTAACCCTCAAGACTTTCAAGGGTGAAAATCTAGGGGTTAACAATGGCGACTCAAGGGGACGAGATCCCCCTATGGGATGTCGAGAACTGTAAGAATCTATGTGTCCATATAGTCAAATTGATGCTCTGTGAGAACTAAGGAATGTGTACCGAAAGTACCCCTGTAACTCTATGGAAGGATGCAAAGGTCCTGTAAGCTGATGAAGAACAACCTGTAATCTGACCTGTAGTACCAAAGCCTGTCTAATGGGCCATGGAGTCAAAATATATAATCCTCCCACTAAAAGTTGAAAACCAAGGGGTCTCATCTGAAGCCGCTACCACCCGATAATGTACACTCCTCCCCATGGTAAATGTGTTGAAGTCGACACAAGGGAGGAAGTCACTTCATCAAATGTCAATAATGTAAACACCTGTGAAGTGCGAAGGAACACCACCAATAATGTCAATGGGTCCTAAGGTACGAGCACAACCTGACACTGTGAAAGATGTTCTAAAGTCGAACAATGATAAGGATCATCCAATCAAGGCCCAATGATGCTCAACCTTGTCGGATGTGAAATAACCACCAATGAGGCTAACGACTACCAAGGTGCTCTACTTCTGGGTCATCTGTAGATGATGTGTCGAAGTTGATACAAGATGACCTGCTAAAAAGAAGAGCAACGGTGTCTCTCTTCCTTCAGCGCGAAGTGATAACTCAAGAAGATCAAGATGAAAGAACCAAGTACCATATCCCTATGTTGGATGGGGGGGATAACTGACTCAAAGCGGAAGGCTGAATGATAAGAGATGAGGAGACCAGACATAAGATGACTCAAGACATTCATATGTCTCCTCAAACTACCCATCCTAAAGGCTCAATGCTTTGAGAACAATGACAAATGGAATCCCCATCCAACCTAACTCTAATGATAGACACAAAGGCTCGGCATGCGTAAGATAGACATTGAAATTTTGACCCAGGAATAACATTTATGGACAGTCATTTATTCAAAAAAGGAAAGACGCACAAGACTTGACCACATGTTGATATAACTAGGATAAAATCAGCGACACTTATGCAAAGATTGAAAAGTAAATACCAAAATGGAAGACAATTGCAACGGAAAGTAAATTGTTGTCATAAAATTGTAAAAATTTAGCAAGAAAGAAAGACATGAAAAGATGATGCTGAAAGGAAATACAACTACCCTAAACCCAAAAATTGTACCTCAAAGCTGCCATAATTAAATCATCATACTCAAAGGACCAATGTAACCATGTAGCCAGATGATCAGTCCGACGAGAAAGGTTAGCACGATCAACCTTCCAAGGGGACCAACCATGAAATCTCATATGACCCAAAGTCGCCTTGAAGTACTTGTTGGTGAAGCCATAACTGAAGGGTGCCAGTTGACTAAAGGTTGATTGGGACGAGTATGGTATTTCAACAATAACAAGCATGAATGCATGAGAGTCAAAACTCTTGGCATCTACTTGCTGAAATACCTCCATCATTCTGAGCTCAACCGGGTCATGGTGAACTCTAATATCCAAGCTCTGATCAATCTCTGGATCCTGAAGAACAATCTCTGAATGCGGAATTGTAGGAAAGTGTAAGGGACATCATCATCTCGTTGAACCACAAGTGGATCCTCTTGTTGTAATGGTATCAGATGAAGCTGCTCCGAAACCACTGCTATGATAGGCAAGGATGAATCCTCTTCTAAGATGGGCACAGATGAAATCCCCTGTTGATTGATCTCTACTTGGTTAACCTGTGGTTCCTCCTCTTCAAAATTTTCATCCTCTTGAAATTTCTCATCTTCGCTAATGGGAGGAACCCATGAACACTGTAGAGTAATCACATCTTCATCTTCATCTTCTTGGAACTCTGCCTGTGACTCAATTGGTGTAGCTATTGGCTCTGGATCATCTAAAATTGGGCTATCACCCTCATGTTCATCTGTGGGTACTTAATACGGTGCAAGTTGTGGTTCATCTTCAATAACACAAACTTCTTGCACTTCTGTAACAACCAATGGTTGAAGATCATCGAGTGGAGTTACCTTCACTGGTTGGTCTGGGACATGGATCAGAGGGAGTTCACAAGATGCAAGATGATTTCTTTCTAACTTGATAGTGGTAGCTTGCGCTTCCTCCAAATTTTGAGGGTCTCAATTCCTGAGAAAAACACCAAAAATACCATCAAATGCCTCAAGATAATAAATCAAAGCAACATCTTCATTAGGCCTTACTCTATAAGGAATTAGATGGTAAAAGTTGGAAAAACGGGTTTTAAATTGGAAAATAGTTTCATTTACATGCTTTTTAATAACTGAAAAAAATGTCCAAAACAAGAAAATGTCCCGTGTATTTGCCCATCTGTCGGTGAATTTCTCCTGGAAGGAATCTCATCCATCAATGTAAGCATCAGGAAGGGATTTGTACCATGCTCGTGCCTCCCCCTCGAGGGTCGACACAAACATCCTCATCACCACATCCTCATATTCCACATTAAATTCCCACATTACTTGTAAAAATTTATCCAAGTGATCCTTAACTGATTCTCCCAACCTCCCTGCAAACAAAGGTATATGTTTAAGCCATTTACGTACAGGCAAGTCATGAGGATAATCTGGGAATGCAACAAAACTTAGTGGGTCAAAGGAAAAAAATCTCCACCTTACTGGTGGCCTCACAACTGCATCCATATTGTTAGTCTCAAATAAAAGAAAGCACAGTTGCTACCCTACTAATAGCTAGAGATGAAAATAAAGATGAAGATGTCGAAGATACACTTACCATAGTGCTTGTCGAAAAGAACTTACCTAAGAACTCATATGCTTCCCAACTTTGAGAAGAGTTCTTGGCAAAAGAAAAGTCTTGTTCCAGAAAAAGATATTAAAGTTTGTTGAAGCTTGAAACTTGACCTTGTGAGGGAATTGAAACCGAAAGATCTTCTTGTGTAAGTCGTATGTGGAGTCGTCCCTGGATATTGTAGAGTTGCCAGGTGTGATAAAAAAAATAAATAAAGTAAAGTAAAAACTCATTGATGTCGTTGTTTACCAAGGCTGGCGTTCCCCGCCAACTGCGCCAATTTGTTAGCACAAATTTCTACTCTCCAATCTGAGCTGATAAAACATGTTATGACAGGGGTAAAAACTTGGCTAATTATAGGAGAAATAGCCCCAGATGTCACAGGCTTCCCTCTCCGTTCGGGCTAGGCCTTGCCAGCCTCTAGGGGGAGTCCCTGGGCACAATGAAGCGCCCTTGTGGCTGATTTAAGGTCTGAAAACTCAAAAATCAGCGAGTTGTTTTGCCTTGGACAGGGTGTAAAGCAGTCCAAAACAATGGAAAAAATTGATCAGCCACACTCGGAGGGAACCTGCAAAGTTAGCACAATGATAATAGAATGGAAAAAAGCAAAGAAAACTACTTAGAGTATTGATACCATCACAGTAAATAGCTAAGAAATGACATATCACATTTGTAAATTCACCACAATACTATCAAGAAGAGAGGTTTGAAACACAAGCTTCTTTATTGATCCAGCTTTACAAGAGGGTTGGTTGCACCACAGTTGGCAAGCTCACAACCGATACAATGACTACCTTTGCTCAATGACACGCCACTAGACTAGAGAGAGAGAGAGAAAAGAATGAGAGAGACACTATGTTGCTCCTGCTAAGAACCGACGAAATAAGCCAAGGCAAGCCTCCAGTATATAGCTAGAGGGGGCACATATCTCAAGGAGAAGAAGGGACGCATGAAGGGGGTAAGAGTAGAGTCTAAGTGAGACGACTAAGAGTGAATGTGAGTTTGAAAGCGCATGAATGAGTGAATGGCGAGCTAAATGAGTGAGAAGAGGGTAAAGTGAGACGCATGGCATGCATGGGAGAAGAAAAAAGCAGAGTGCAAGTTTAGAGTGGGTGCATGAGTGCATGGTAAGGTTAAGTGAGTGAGTGAAAAAAGAAAACTGTAACGCATGGTGTGAATGAGAGAGATAATTTTAGGAAACTCATGCGACCTCTCCTTCCATCATAAATTAATTATCATATGCTCCAATTTTAGGAATATGTACCCTAGCCTAGGTGGATGCAACATCACTACCACATGTCGACTTCAGAGGCTTCCACTTAGCACTGCATGGACGATGACTGTGTTAGAATATGATGGATGTGCTCATTTAACCATAGACAATATCACTATTGTCACCCAACCATAGGTCGAAGCCACCCCCGAGCACCTTAACCTTGACAGAGAATCATTTCGGAAGCAAACCCTAGGCTAGATAGCCAAACAAAGGGAAGCGCACCTTTCTCCAAGGATAGCGCACCAAACAAGAGCTAATCAGATAGTCCAAACCATAACCAAGAGAGAGTCCAAGCCAAAACGAAATTTGCTAGCTGTGGCAGCTGCAACGGCAACTCTCCTCCAAACTTGCGCACAAACTATCCAACTGTAGTGCGCACAAGTGTTGCTTCTACAGTTCTGAGAATGCCTGCCAGAATGAAGACTGGCCTCCTGTATTTATACTAAATCTGGCAGACTGCCTGGGCCGACTTCTTATTCTGGGTACTAATTCTTTAGTATATATTATTTCCTTTAGCCGACTTCTTCTCTTGGAGGCCAATAACCTAATACAAGTTCCTCTTGAGTCGACTTGTCTTCTAGGGTTACTAGCCAACTAATTAGGGTTTCTTCTTGCTTCCTGGAATATTCTATTCTCGTCAAGTTTACACGTGGAGGTAAATACCTCCCGCAGCTACCATAATATCAACACTCCCTCCTAGCTAGGGAGGTATTTGAAGGTAATGGTCTTGAGCACAAACATACCGTTTACCCGGTAGCATCAACATAGTCGTATAGACTATCTCATGACTAAATCATGAGCACCATCATCACTATTAGTGTCATCAATTGCATCATCTCTCGAAACCATACTCCATCTGAGTAATCAGACATGATGTTGGATAAGTCACTCACACCATAGAGTGACACAAGAGCCATTCTTCTAATCTGGACATATGTTCTAGAGGAATAAATGTCTTGAACCATTTTCCGTTTGGGAAATCTTTGTCCATTTATCATCCATCTAGCTGATAATCATTTCCAACATTGTTGATAGTCTTCAAGGCAATTAGAGCAATATCATTCAATAGAACACAATTGTGTCTATCCATAGTAGTACATAACTACAATCCAGTGGTACACTACCACACCAAGTAGCACACGGATACTTGATCCATGACGTATAGTCACAATCAGTGGAACACATCCACCACAGTAGCATACATCTACTATCTAGAGACATACAGTCTCCATAACAATCATCTGATATCAACCTGTATAGCAAACATTGTTATGATATAAACCGAATCATCTGGGCCATTCTTCCACTCACATCTATGAGATCTTGGAAGAGCATCTGCCCTTAGAAGGTAAAACATCAATGATAAGCTATCTGGACTATTCTTCTCAAGCAAGGAAGAATAATTGTCCCGATGTATGAGCTTGGACCATTCCCCACCCTGGGCCATTCCTCTGGCACTAAACAAAGTGCAACCTGGAGAGAATGAGTATGCCCTAGGGAATGCCTGTCCCTGATTGTTGAACCTGGACCATTCACCTATCTGGGCCATTCCTCCAGCACTAAACAAAGTGCAACCTAGAGAGAATGAATCTACCCTAGGGAATGACTGTCCAGACCATTTCCAAAGGAAATGATTGTCCTGCACCAACCTCCAAAACGGACCATTCTTCGAAACTGCTCACAACTATGAGCTTCAAAAGAATGATTGTCCGGCGAGGCGGACCAGTCTTCTTGAGTAACCCTCAAGAAGAGAGATTGTCCTAGACCATTCCCCATGTTAACCACAATGGGAAATCGTTGTCTGTGGTACATCAGCAATCCATCGAACCATTTTCATTACGAAAATGACCGTTCGATCTGGACCATTTTCCGAACTGGAAAATGCATGTCCGTCAAAAATCTCAAACCACTTTCCAAACTGGAAAGGAACTACTCATCTTGGACCATTTTTCGAACTGAAAAATGACTGTCCATAAATCAATAACACATTAGTGCTCCCTCCCAACCTGGGAGTCATCTCTTCCTTTTTCAATAAGGAAGTCGTCTCCACGAGCTCCAGCTTGAGTACACAAACTCTTTTATCTTTGACAGAGGCTTTACCAAATGTCTGCTTATCTGCTCATCTGTGGAGATATATATTTGAGAACCACTTTCTCTTTTCTGGACTTCATCACGGAGAGTGTAATACTTGATCTCAATGTACTTCGATCTTTCTGGAACACTGGTATTCTCTGAAGGCTTCATATAGCTCTGATCAATCATTGTTGGATTCATCTTTTGTTTCCTGCTAGCTCATAACATTGTGGCAAGGGCCAAACTGGAACATATCCAAGTGGTACTTCTTCTGCCATCATGAGGATTTGTCATGGATTAGTAATCCATCATCCTGAGCTTCTGAGTAACCATTCTAATACAGTATCTCTGTTATAGAAAGTTTTTCACCCCGCTTCTGTTGTGCATTGGAGGCTCTCTACCAAGTTGTCTTCTTCCATCTGCATACAAGAGTCTCTTTCTAGTATACCTCAAAACCTTGAGGTTGCCATACACTTCTTTGTTTGATTACTCTATTGAGGAGAACAATCCTTACATTTCTCTGATGTTAATTCCAACCCATGGATATTGCGAACGATATAATGGCTCATGCAAAGGTATGTCTGGTTTACTGGAACGAACAATCATCATAGTCTTCTCCCTCCATCTGGGAGAACCTCTAGTTCTAGATCTCGCAATGCTTTCATTCATAAGTCTTCCATACACTATTCTTCATCACAACTTTCAGTTCCTCTGCTTGATTGCTTTTAGTGAGTTCATATCAGGTTGGTAGTCTTGTGATTCTCGATACAATGACTGGTTGTTCTGGCTTCTCGTTCTTTCTTGGAATCTTCATGTTCTTCTTCATGTTTTTCTTTAGCTCTTGGGTCCATGGAGTTTTCTATAGATTACATGCTCTGAAGATTCCAACTTCTTCCTTTCATCGTAGGATCATGGATGTGGATGGACAACCAAGGATACTTTAAGGCTTCTTTTCGAAGAAGGCTTCTTCTGAAGTCAAACTAAATACATACTGCTTTTCATGGCTGCTACCATGGATATATACTTCATCATCTTCAATGGATCATAGGATTAGCTCCCTCCTAATCCTTGCTTCATGTATGGGTGCATGTTTTTCTTTTGGAAGTATATAATCGACTCCCTCCATCTAACATAATCCACACTTTCGTCTGCATCCTTATTGCCTTCTGCAAGGTGTCATAAGTCTTTCTCCAATTTCTTCTTGATTGTTGATTTCGGCTTATCTTGCAGTTGTTACTTATGTAATAACTTCCACATGATTTGTTTGATGTACTTCATCCTTTGATGTGTATTGTCTGACTTGTAGTCATAATGATGGCAATCCTTATCTTGTTGTTCTTCCATAGGTATAG
>ML829111.1:27700-50278 GCA_009831015.1 Picea engelmannii | reverse complement strand
CTCTACATATATGCATCAACATTTTTCTAGCATAGCATTTCATCACTAAGTTTCACATCGCTTTAGCATGGACATATTTTCATACCATCCATTTAACACCTCCAATAGTAACACCACTCTCCCTATAGTTCCACTTCTTCTTGCACTACCCCACGTAGTATGGACATATGATATTTTTAGCGATTTTACTCTTGCTAGAGCCATTCATAAATCAATAAGAAAGGATGACACATTAATAATTCTAGCATATTCTTTAGTAGTTCAATTTATAGTTCCACTAAAACTTTCTCTTGGAGACTCTTATTTATCATACTACCAACATGCCACCACAAAACATTATAGGTTTTATTACACCACATCAAGAATTCATGGGAGCAATGAATGGAGTTTAACCACATGGGATTTATCTTTGCGTCAATAGTCCATGTATGCTCCGCACCATACATCTCTCCTTAAACCTTTCTTGACTCTATGCCTATATGACTCCCTATCTCCTTCTCTTCACATGGATAGCATACTAGTTCCAAAAAAACTATTCATTCTTGGTGTCCATCTCTTTGACATCTAGCTAGCTCCACCTATATTCTATAAAACATTATGCTTGGAATGTTATTATTTATAGTTCATATCCTCTTCTTGGAATATTTTAGAGTTTGGGAGAAAAGTGGGGACACTTCTAAACTAAACTAAGAGGAACTAACGTGAAACACAAGGACGCACTATCAAACCGTATCACCAGTAGAACTTCTCCTTTTCAAACACACTCCTTGATCTATAGTTGCATTAATTATTATTTACTTGCATACTTTCAACCCTCAAGCTATGTGCATTGCATTATTTACTATTTCTTCCAGCCTTCAAGCTACATGCATCTTATATTATTATTTTCAGTTTGGTAGCTAGTTTTATGTGGACCCGTTGTAAAAATGTAAGAAGGCCTTTGATCAAGTGAATAAACAAAGCAATATGTCAATGGTTTTATATATTTACCTTATTTTATTTGTTGTTATGGTTCTTATCTCATTTGTTCATGGCAGAGGGGTGGCATGAGACAATAGTACCCTAGGGTTTGGTGAGGTATTCATTTGAGGATAATGGTTCATAGGTCAGGTGTGTTGGGTGTGAGTGTGGGATTTCTATTGAAGTAACAAAAGCCTACAAAGGAATGGGAAGAGATCTAGTGATGGTGTCATTAATAACTAGAGTGGGGGAAAGAGGGAGAATGAACAGGGAAAGGTAAGGGGAACACAGTGGCTAGCTCACTTTCCATTGCCAAGGAAAGGAGAAAATCCTTGTGCAACACGGGGCTCTTAAACAAGTCGAATTCATGATGAAAATAATCTAATAAAATGGATTTGAACTTACGAATGAGTACCTTTTTAGTTGTAGTGATGTGGAGATGGAGCTAGATCTTGCTGAAGAAAGAAATGTATTGTTTAACCAACTATATTGGAGCTTGTCGAGGTTGAACCCAATGACACATTAAATATTTTATATAGATATGAGGGTAAAAACAATTGTGGATTGCTTAACAAAATCCTATCTAATCAATGATTTGGTTGGGTGGGGGGTCACTTGGGTTGTTAAAAATTGAAATGGTCTCCAACTGAGTCTACCACCAATCTAGTGCTAAACCTTCTAAGTGATTTTATGCAAAGGTAAAATAGTTAGTCTTAGATAGTTTAGAGTGTAATTTGAAGAAGGCGGTCATATTATGAGTCCATGAATCAAGGTGTTTACCCTTGATGAGACCATCATACTTAAGAAGTGAGATCGATAGGTTCAAAAAAATCCCTAGAGGTTGGACCATGAATTGAGTTTGGCATAAATCATGTAATATTTGGATTAGTACAAGAGTGCAACATGCACGAGGTGGCTTAAGTTGTGATAAAGGAGAATTATGACAAAGTGGCGTGGTCTAGAGGAGAAAACTTAGTGTGGATGCAATAGATTGAACAATATATATTGATGGCACCAATATTAGGATGAGAGGGAGATATTGAAGAATTAATTATGGAATAAAGACAATGGGGATAATAATGGGATATATGTAGAGGCATGTATCTGGTGAAAAGAGTTTTGACTTAGGTGTACTTTATGACAAGGGTGTTTTCATCTAAGAAAATAGTGAAAAGAGGAGGTGAAAAATGTTGTTGTATGACCATTAACATATGTGAAGAAAAGAATACAAATAATTTTGAAGAAAAAACTAGCAATAAAGAATAAAAAGAACAAAAGAGTTCCTTGGCAATCTTATCAGATCCACTATTAGCTTAAGTATTTGTGTACATAGGTTTCAATATTTAATAGAGTGAATTGTGAAATATGCAATGCCAATACCGTTACCACTATGGAATGTCTAACACCCTAGGAATGGTATGCAATTTAATTATCCATATTATAAAAGCTTATTCATTTGTTTCATAACACTTCTAATCAAAAGCTAAGATCATAGAATTGTTTGTGATAGGAAGATAATCCCATGTAATAGAGCAGTAAGATTTGGTTGGTAAAATGTTAATGCAATGTAATGCTCGAGGCTAATGCAGTTGGTAAAATAATGGAAAGAGCATGCTATATATTCAAAATGAAAAATAAATAAAGGGATATGAAAGATAAATCAAAAGCCAAATTATCCCGAGCTCTACTCACTCGCTATGAGGCCATTACCCTAAGTCCTAATGTACTTAATTCATATCAAAAGAAAAGGAATTAATTGAATCTTGATGTAATAAATGCATAAACCTAAAAGGGGCTTGCAAAGAAATTAACAAATATTGGTGGAAATAAACAATTCCGAGGAAAGGATAACTCAATGCCCCAAGTGATCCCTCTACAAAGGTTCTCATGGAGGTGAAAATCAAACATGGCCTTGCATGTCAATGAAACCATGACCATGAAGTAAACCCCATGCCATACCACTCATTCATACTTACACTTTGATGGGTTTCTCGAAAACTACTCTACTGGTTAGTAGCACACCTAATAGGGTTGTTTGATGGTCCTACCATACTTAAACTTAGTAAATTGTATAAATTCATAAGATAGTACCATACTGATAGTTCCCTAAAGTAAATTACATTGTAAGTGTTTTTAAAAAATATATATAAATCTGTCATGCACACACAAAAATTTTGCACTAGAAGTCTGTAGAGAAATTGCAAGAAGAGTTGGTAGCCAAGGAGCAGTTGTTGTCATATATAATATCAGTATAATATTCTTTAGTAATAATCAATAGAATATTCTTCGGTAAGAATTACTAGAATATCAAAAAAATGTGAACTTGTAAAAACAATTAATCTATTGTTGTTAACACAGAAAATAAATATATAAAAAAATGTTTAACTCTATTGTTGTGCTATTTTATGCTTACAACTATAGAAATGACATTTGCAAAAAACATAGTATACCTAGTCCTCCATCATAGAACTTGAAATAGAGCCAATTTACCAGTAGAGCGTGTTCAGGTTGTTCCATGTCCAATCTTCGCCATTAAGTTGTTCCATGTCCAATCTTCATCATTAAGTTGTCCATTAATATTCGGGAAGATTCACGTGTTGTCCATGTTTTCTATCCTTGCCTTGGTTGTTTTCCATAAGATCCCAGACATGTAAAAAACAACCAAAGCAAGGATATAAAAGCATGGGTAGTAGATACCTTGTCAGAAATGTGTTAATGACCGTGAAGGTGACCGCCCTTCAGACCTGCATTTGTCAAATACAATAATAGGTTAAATGAAAATTGAAGATAACCAAAGAATGTTTCATACATCATTTTGATAAATTATTATAACTAGAGACTACCTGAGATAAGTGTCATGTTTTTCTTTAGCACCAGGAATATTTCCATTCCAAATACATGTCATGTGATATGATGAGTTTGTTCATAAATGTGTATACATGAGCTATTTCACTACAAATAAAACTTGAGTGAAATTATTCCCAACTTATGTAATTTATTTAGATACCTCATTGGTGACTATCCAGGACTAACAATAAAACATGTTGCACAATGATTACCCCACACCAATTATTTATGTAAGACATTCTAGGAAGCTACTAGGTTAATTGTTGTTGGCTAGTATCGAATCAACTTCAATTTTTACATAAATTGCACTCTCATTACCAATGTTCTTCTAGGAAGACAAAGATAAATCATGGGTATTTTTACAATTGGATAGGGATCACATTATATCCAATGGTATGGGTGTTACCAATTCATTAGTGATTAAACAGTTGCAATGAAAAATAATCT
Source organism: Picea engelmannii (assembly GCA_009831015.1). Classification (NCBI taxonomy): domain Eukaryota; kingdom Viridiplantae; phylum Streptophyta; class Pinopsida; order Pinales; family Pinaceae; genus Picea; species Picea engelmannii. Next base: position 46,024 of record ML829111.1, on the reverse strand, counting down.
ATAGTGTATCAAATCCTTATTTAATGATGGGATCCTCATTCTAAGAAGCATAAAAATTCCAATTGTACATCATTATTTGTCCAGTAAATAATTTGGATAACATACCTCCCCTGATCATAACTCATCCATCATTATGTTTGTATAATACTTGCAGTGCCAAGTAATTCGACCTCCATATATATATATATATATATATATATATATATATATATATAAGAATAATAAATACAACTCGTATTGGTAGCATTGTTTACTCTAAGATGCATTTTTATGAGAATGTTAGAACATACCTTGACAGTGCTTCCAAGCACCTTATAAGCCTTGTTTTTTGGACTAGCCCCTCATCATCCTAGACTCAAACATGGATTTACTTGATTAGAAAAAAATAAAAACGTGACAGATATATAACTAAATAGAACTCCTGAATAAGCTCCTCTTGGTTTCGAGAATAATTTATTGGAGTCGTCTAAACTTGGGGCAAACCTCCCTTGATCTGAAGGAGCAACAACGAAGTCAACATTTACTATGTTGTTGCTCCGTTGGATCGAGGGAGATTTTCTCCAATATTAAGCGACTCCAATAAATTATTATCTATTGAACAGGGACAACCACGTGAAGGTGGAAGCCCCTATGGCTCGTCCCCTCTCTCACATCACTCTCAATTCCCCAATACCCAATCTATATTCTAATAGAAAATATGCATTAAAAATATTCAAAATTGACAAAAAGTGTTTGTAAAGCTAAGCAAGAAAGCTAAGATAACAGAAGTACAATTTTTTTTTATTTTCTTTTGCTTTGAACATAAGTACTACAAATTAATAGAATTGGATTTGTTTTATCTCTCTATCCATATTTTACTAACCATCTATATTTCATATTTTACTAACATAAGTACAAGAAAGTATGTGATAACTCATTCAAAGGCATTGCAACAAAAAGTATGCAATAACTCATTCAAAGGCATATGTCATAAAAAATGGTTTATATATATGATTTTTATCATCCAAAAAATGTTCCAACTATACTAGCTATATGTACATCGATCTGTCTTATAAATATTATATATCATCGTTTGTTTTTAGGCCTCTCATTATGTGATTTCCAGTTCTTAAGTAAATCATCAACATCCACATCTTCGTTTTATGGGGGCTCTTCAGTAGTTGATTCTGCTCGACTCTTATCACGCATGATAGCACGGCTAGTATTGTACTAACGATGTGCAAGTTGTTGTGAGGGGCCATCCCCTAAAAAAACAAAAAGTATTAAATTAATATGACCAATTTATAAATATCATTGAAGTAGTTCAGTAATATTAAAAAAAACCTTTGCAATGTAATTATTTACCTAGTGCACTAGTTGGCACCGTTGGAATCATTTTCGTCCTATACTCCTCTTTAGGTGAAGGATCCTGAAGTACAACATTCTCTTCCATTGAAACCAAAAAATTTATAAGGACACAATCGTAAATGTATAAGTAAAAAAAATTAGAAGTACAAAATTTATAATTATAAAATTGTTAATTATATGATTAATATACAGCCATATTACTGTCATGGGACTCAGTCATAGGAACACCATGGGGTTGCATCCCACTGGAATGGGGCTTCTCGAGAGCACCATGTTGTGGTGACACTACACTATCAATGCATTGATATTCAGTATGAATGGGCTCGTTGATAGTGATGCTCCCATGATTAAAACAAAGTAACACATTAAATTTATGGACGATATCAAACATGAATGCATTTTATAAGTAATGAAAGGTTAATGTGGATTGATTTTCATTTACCTTATCCTGCAAACTAGATCTTAGGGGATGGCCCATGCTTTTCCTATGTCCGATGACAAATTTATAGTTGTACCTATAACCAATATGGAGGTCTTCCATTGCATAAGAGTATATGTTTTTAATGTTATTGGTTGCAATTACCTAAAAGTTGGAAGGCAATACAAATAATATTGTTAATATGTTTGGGTGCCTACAATTTGTGACTGTAACTTCATGTAGCCTCCCTGTCCTAGCTTGTGCTAGCCATGTTTGGAAATCCTTGCTTTTGTTGGCTTCAAAGTGTCAGGAAACCTATCATAAAAAGTTTCAAGTATGTTATATACCACACTTTTATTTAGATCTAAAGAAAATTAAAGGTATAAAATTCAAAATGTAATTTACCTTGGGGTACCAATTGGTGTTTTTCCTTCCTTTTTCAATTTTTTTTCCTTTGCATCCTCAATGAGCGCCTTCCACTCCCTCTCTATAACTGTGGGAGGATGCTCATACCTAGGGTTCTTTTTCAATTGAACCCTATACACATCTCACGCAGATTTAAAATATTGGTTAGCTAAGGAGGTGACCACTTTTTTATTGAAGGTGTCTACTCTGAAGAGGCCTTCAAGATAATCCATAAGTTATTTTTTGAGGTTGGAATTTTGGGAATTACACCTCATGCATATGGTTGGACCAAAAATAAACAATGTTTTGGTCTCCAAGTTCCTATAAAAATGGTCGTTTCCTACATGCAAAAATATATGATGATTAATTTTAAAATAATAATATAGATGTTCTATGTTTGAGATAGACAACACAAAACCGTTAAAATATTAAAAACTACCTGGGAGTATTATTTGATTTAATTAAATTCCTTCCTCGTTGACCATAAATGTGCAAGGAAGGGTCCCTTTGCTGGTAACACGTCTCGCTCCAGTAAATGCAACCATATAATCCACATCATCAGTCTAGTCTCTGTCACCACCTCTAGAGCCTTGCTGTGTGGTTTCCTGGGGGTGCTTGTCATGGATCCTATTTAAAGGTGTGGAATTTGGAGAAATAAATATACTAACAATAATATGATGGCCTATTGGAGAAATTTATATTTTTGGCACACTAGTTCAGTGGGAGTTAACTGACAAGTTCTATTTTAGACTTTCCAATTCTATACCATCACTATTATGCATGCATTCCTAATTATAGGATGTTATTTCCTATATGAGTGAATATCACTCACTCATTGAATAGATCATAATATACATTAATTCTCATTCTTCATATTGTATCTCTCTTCCTTTTCTTGATAATCTTTGTTTGTGTATGCTTTAGCTAAGTCTCTTGTGTAGGTTTCCATGAAACACTGACATGGTATCAGAGTCGAGCTTCTTGGAGCAACCCAGACAAGCCAGAGAAGAGAGAAACAGGATTGAGTAAACCTAGTTTCTACCATCATCGTAGCCTATCCCTATCGAAGAGTGTGACGGTTGGAATCGTCGCAACCTATTCCTATTGAAGGGTGCGACGATCTAACTCACACTTCAGAGAAAAAATTTCCTCAAGAATCATCACAGCCTATACACAGTTTAGGGTGTGACGTCATCGCACTGTACTCTTCACCTGGGGTATCCTTCTCTAGGGTGTGAAGATTCAACATTGTTGCACTGTATCCTTCTTTAGGGTGCAATGATTCAGCTTCCCTCCATAAAATTGGTTTTCTACAGTAAAATATCCATATCACGAAATCTGTGATCTGGGTCAGGCTGAAATTTTGACCATAGATGTATAACATAGGGATACGCATGCTCACCAAAAATATCCAAAACCCACATCATAGTTGATGAGATATAGTTTTTTTATCATATCTATAGCTACCCTAAAACTATCTGTCATATCTCAGAATCCACGATATCGGTTTTCAGGATCTTTTCAGAATCAATAGTAGGGATGGAGGCATTGCAACTTCTTCAATCAATTCTGGTGATAATACTCACACCATAAAAAAAAAATTAATGGAAGCCGAAGGCCGCATTCCAACTCAAAATAAAAGGATTGTATAATTTGACGATGGTGGTAGAAACAAAACCTACATCAGCGCTTGAGAAGACCAGATGGGCGAACCGTAAGGATGAGGTCACAAGACTACTTCTTGAGTTAATATCCACTCATTTATGGTTTCATGTTTCCACATGAAAGACTCAAAATGAGATCCGTACCACCTTGGAAGGACTCTTTGGAAAGCAAGATGAGATGTGAGGTCATATGCTTGAGGTAGAGTTGAATACTTTAGACCCTAAAATTTTTAATAATATACATGATTTCTTTACTAAATTTAAGTCTTTGATACTGAGCTTGGGTGAATGTGGTATTGACAAGTCTACACAAGAGAAACAACTTATTCTAACAATATTGGCCAAGCTAGGGTCAAAATACGTTGTATATGTCTCCAATTTTCATTTTGGAAGATGCCTTTTGGGAGAAAATTGGAAAATTCCTATGATGGCTCATTTCATTGAGTCTCTCACACAAAATAAGACAAAACTCATACAAGTGGGCCTCATGAAAGATCCCAAAGCACATGCACTCACCATGCATGATTGAAAAGGGTCATCCAATCAGAAATCGAAGCAGAAACGAAAGGAGCTATTACATCCAGAGTCAAAGAAGGAGGGATATTCCAAACCCTTCAAGAATTCTTCAAGTTCCAAAGATTCTTCAAACTCCAAAAGGAATAAGAATAAGGGAAAGCAGTGCACATATTTCAATAAATTGAATCATGAAGAATCCACATGCATGAAGAAGAAGATCGATCTTATGACACACGTACTTCAAATGAATAACCCTAGAGACTTCATTCATGAAGGAGACAAGAAGAAGAAGGAAGAAGACCATGTGCCTAAGAAAGGTAATCATCATTATTTGGTTGCAATTAATTCCTCATCCGATTCATGGATTATATATTCTAGCGCATCCCATCATATGGAAGCTAAAGAGGAAGTTTTACTTCTTTGATTTCATGATCTGGACCTCCTATTCTCATGGGGGAAGCTACTCTAATAAAAGTTGCAGGAGAGGGAAGAGTGGAACTCCCTAATGGAAGTTTTGAGAATGTTTTACATCCTCAAAATATTTCTATAAATATTCCCTAAGTTTATCAGATCACTCAAATAGGTAAAAGGGTTGAATTTACATCAGATTCAGTTACTATACTTGACATGCATGATAGTTCCATTATTGCAGTTGGTGAGGTAGTTCACAAATCACGGTTGTATAAGTTCACTAAGTTTATTGACTATGACTCCTCTTCTCTACTTACACATGCTAATGATAGTAGTAGAGCATGGCATGAGATATTTGGTCATTTAAACTTTAGGTACATGCAACGAATTTCCAAGCAAGGAATGGTCAAAGGCTTGCCAGAAATTCACTTTTCCGAAGTGGTTTGTGAATGATTCATTCTTGGCAAGCATCCTGAAGAGAAGTTTGAAAAGGGGAAGGCAAGGAAAGCCTCCTCTTCCTTGGAGCTTGTTCGCAGTGATCTCATGGGTCCATTTCCACATCCATCCATAAGCAAAGAAATGTATGTTCTTACATTTATTGATAATTACTCACGTTATACTTGGGTTTATTTTCTCAAACAAAAGTTTGAATTTTTGGAGCATCTCAAAGACTTCAAAGATCTAGTAGAGACACAAACTGGGAATAAAATCTAGATCCTTCGTACAGAAAATGGGGGGGATTATATCAACAAATATGTTCAAAATATTTGTCGTGAAGCTTGTATCCATTTGCAGCACACAATTCCATACACTCCACAACATAATGGAGTTGTTGAAAGGAAGAACATGTCTCTCAAGGAGATGACCAGTTGCATGTTGCATGCAAGATCACTTCCTTCCAAGCTTTGGGCTGAGGCGCTTAACTGTGCTTCTTACATACAGAACATAGAACCCCATAGAATTGTTGAATATAAGACACCTTTTGAGACTAGGATAGGTGACAAACCATATGTCACACACTCCTGCATATTTGGATCTAGAGCATGGGTCCATATTCCTTCTAAAAAGAGAAAATCCTTATATCCATAGAACACACCTTGCATATTTGTGGGATATCCAGATGATGTGAAAGGTTACAGATTGATTGATCCCTCTACAGACCGACTCATCATTGAGCGTAGTGTTCAGTTTGAGGAGAGTCCTTTGCATGAACCTCCAGTACAACATGCAGAGACTCTTGTGCTTCCATCAGTTCTAGACATTAGAGATGATGATTCCACACACTTAGATTCTACATATTCAGACACATATTCATAGTATTTTGTACATGCATATGATCGGGTAGTACAACCAAATGAGGAGCTATCATTGGATTTTCATCAAATTCCCAAGTGGGCACAATCCACACTTCATGCAATAGACAACCTTTCATGGGATCCATTGTATTCGAGGAGGAATCGATCTCACCATGTGGATCCTTCTCATGTACTTTCAGCTTCTAAACCAATGATTCCCATTCATTACTATATGGTTCAATGTTATGATCCACATACCTACAATGAGGTTGTTGGAAATACACTATGGGAAGCATCCATGCAGGAGCAACATGAATCTCTCCTAGAGAATCGACCTTGGGATCTGGTTCCACTTCCACCAGGGAGGAAAAATTTCATATGAAAATGGGTCTATAGGACCAAGAGAGTTTCAAATGGTCAAGTGAGTAGGTACAAGGCTAGATTAGTTGCAAACGGATTTTAGCAGATTCATGGGATAGATTATTATGAGACCTTTTCTCATGTAGAAAATATGGACTCCATTCACTTGGCTCTAGCCATTGCAACATCCAAAGAATGGTAATTTCACCAAATGGATGTGAAGAATTCTTTTCTTCATGGTGACCTTTCAGAGGAGATCTACATGGAGAAACTACAGGGGTTCATTCAGATCTCATATTTAGTATGTATACTGAAGAAGTCTCTCTATGGCCTTAATCAGGCACCTAGAGCATGTTATGCTAAGATGGATCCTTACTTTCTTTCACATGACTTTTTTATATGTAAATATTATTCCAATGTGTACATGTTGAGGACTACTGACTCTGTGATGATTTTAGTACTCTATGTTGATGATCTTTTGATCATTGGAAGCTATGCTTTAGCCATTGCTTTGGTCAAAGATATTTTTCATGACAGGTTCTCTATGACGGACATGGGTCCACTACACTTTTTTCTTGGTCTTGAGATTATTCAAGATGCTTCTGGCATCAAATTTTATCAGGCTAAGTATGTCAGGGATATTCTGGATAGATTCCACATGATAGATTGTAAGTCTTCACCTACACCCTTCTTAGTTGGGATCAGACTTGAGGATGGCAGGGATACATAATTAGTGGAAAACACTTTGTATCAACAATTCGTGGAGAGTATTATGTATCTCACCCACACCCATATAGATATCTCATATGTGGTAGGAGTAGTTTCCAGATACAAGCAAGAACCCCATGATCTTCACTGGAAGGCTTCCAAGCGCATCCTCAGATATGTGCAGGGCACCATGAGTTATGGGATTCACTATGCAGTTGGTTGTGCATTAGATCTCATAGGATTCACAAATTTAGATTGTGCTAGTGATAACACATATCGCAAGTCCATGTCCGGGTACACTCTCAGTTTGGGTTCAGATCCAATTTGTTGGTCAAGTAAGAATAAATCAACCATTTCTTTATCTTCCGCAGAGGCTGAGTACATAGGAGTAGTCAACTATGTCATTCAGACACTTTGGCTTGAACACTTCCTTACCGATCTTAGTATCTAGTTTCATTGTTTGAATATCATATGGTGTGACAATCAGAGTACACTGATATTTTGTAGAAATCTAGTACAATGACAGTGAACCAAACACATTGAGGTCCACATGCATTTCATCAAAGATTTATTACATGAAAGGATCATTTATTTACAGTTATGTCCTTCCTCTGAATAGACTGTCGACATATTCACCAAGAACTTCATTGAGCAAAAGTTTCATACTTTGTGGGATTGTCTTGCAATGAATAACACAATTTCCTAGCAACTGCCTTTTCTTCTTTTGATGCATTGTCTTTTAAGGTGGGGTTTTGTTCTCGCATGGTTTTCCCTCTTTCATCACTTTTATTCAGTGTTCATTAGTTTCATTGTACATGAGTACCTAATATTTCCTAGTAGTTGGGACTCATTATTTACTCCATATTGATGTTCAAGGAGGGTGTTGGAGAAATTTCTATTTTTGGCACACTAGTTCAGTGGGAGTTAACTGACTAGTTATATTTTAGACTTTCCAATTTTATACCATCACTATTATGCATGCACTCCTAATTATAGGATGTCATTTCCTATATGAGTGAATATCACTCACTCATTGAATAGATCATAATATACATTGAATCTCATTCTTCATATTGTATCTCTCTTCCTTTTCTTGATAAGATTTGTTTGTGTATGCTTTAGCTAGGTCTCCTATGCAGGTTTCCATGAAACATTGWCAGGGCCCAGATCAGGAATATGTRGTTTTTGTGCAGTTCCACTACTACCAACACCAAGATGAACATGCTCCAAATAAATCTATATAAGAAACACAATGTTTTTTCGTTTAGATAATGTAAAATTTAAAAAACATACTTTCACAATTGAACTTATGATATAAAAAAAACATTTTAAATTATGTTTATTACCTTATATGTCCTAAGCTATGTCATAACCAGTTTGATCCTTTGTTTGAACTTAGGATTTTGATCTTGATGGTCTAACAAGCGAGTATGTTACTTGTTTTCTATAATGATCTTCTTATGTAACATTACCATCGGGTCGGGGGATGAATACAAGTCCTCCTCGTCGACTGAATAATGACCATCATGGCTCGTAGACTACATATTTCAACAAAATAAATGTTATTTCAGTTATATAAACAAATTAAATAACTGATAATCCTCAAGTTCTAGAGCAGTCGGTGAGGGAGTGTGTTGTTAAGGCACTCCGTAGGTGAAAGTCACTGGTTCGAAACCCCTGGGGACACCTCAAATCCAAGCATATTAAGTGTTGGTGTGGTCCAGGATAGGTACGATCCCCAGGTGATTTTTTCGACTTAGATTCCCCTGAGTCGTGGCATCTCATCCACAGGACATTCCCACAAGTCAGGGATATTTAGCTAACAAAAACAAAATTGATCGCCACACAAATAAAATTATATAAACAAATAGTAAAATTCACGTATAATGTATAAAATTCATGTATAATAACTAATTTTATAATTTATTTGATTTACATCTATTTTACCTTGCTATATTGTTATATTATTAAATAAAAACAAATAATTGTTATTTCAGCAACACTTAGACACATGTCCCTGCATCTAGTACTACAAGGGAATGATGCAATAACGTTGATAAATAAGTACTTGATTAATCACACAAGCTTCAATATCAATTATTTCTTGTACAAAATCATTATTTAAATACAAAATATCATCTACCACCGTCTTCTTTCCATGACCAAAATCATGGGCTTAATTGGCATGATGTCGGTTTTGAACGACACAAACGATGAATATAAAGAGCATGACCATGACGATGGGTATTTTGGGAGTTCCATGCATCACATTAATCCGAGAAAGTTCAAATGAAAGGAGGACAAGCTGGATATATAGAGTGGGTGTGTGAGTGATATTTGAGTCTGGAAATCCTCCCATATCATCAAGGCATGCGAGCAATGTATCCATGTCAAATTTTAGTGTATACATAAACAATTTGAAACAATTTCAAAGTTGGGCCCATTCATAGGTCATTATTGCCCATGGCTATCCCTAGTACAATGTATTTTAGTTGTTTCCTTTAAAATTCATTCAAGACACATGTCCCCTCATCTAGTAATATAAGGGCATGCAATAACATTGATAAAGAATTACTTGATTAATCGCACAAGCTTCAATATTATTTATTTCTTGTCTTTGTTTTTTTCTCTCATCTAAGTACGTTTTTTCTTCATAAAGAATATTAGTATGAATTAATTATTTAAATATGAAATCTCATCTACCTCCTTCTTCTTTCCATCACCACAATCATGGGGCTAATTGGCATGATGTTGGTTTTGAACAACACAGATGATGAGTATAAAGATCACAACCATGACAATGGGTATGTTGGAAGTTCCATGCATCACATTAATCCAATAAAATTCAAATGAAATGAGGACGAGATAGAACATATATATAGTGGGTGTATGAGTGATATTTAAGTCTAGAAACTCTCCCGTGTTGTCAAGGCATGCAAAAAGTCTATCAATGACAAATTTCAGTGCATATAGAAACAGTTTGAAAATATTTCAACGTTGGCCCCATTCACAGGTCACTATTGCCCATGTCTAGCTCTAATACAATGTCTTTTAGTTGTTTTCTTTAAAGTTATTTCAATACGCACATCCCTGCATCGTTGCTGCAATACTACGACACCAATGATGACATCTACAATGATGGTATAAACATGAATTAACTTCTCTTGGTTTCAAGAATAACTTATTCTCTATTAAACAAGGCCAACCACGTGAAGGTGGAAGCTCCTATGGTCCCTCCCCTCCCCCTCACATCACTCTTAGTTCCTTAATACCCAATCTATAAAATAGAAAATAAACGAAAATAACATAGTAATCATGCATAGAAACTACCAACACAAAAATTAATTAAGGTAAATGAAATTTTGAGTTTGTAAATGATAATTTTAGTTTAGGATGTACATTATGGCCATTATTTTAAGGTTTCACATTATTTTATGTAACATAGGATATAAAAAAATGTCATGAAACTTAAAAAATGTGTAATTAACCCACATAAGTAAATTATTTAAAGATAATAAATATTTCATACAAATTAAAATATATAGTTACTTACCTCATCCAACTTAACATCTGTATAATCCTTCTTATGTATATTCTTTTTCATGAAACTTGACATATGTATCGTCATCCAGGTCAGAAACGTTGTAGAAAGGATTGATGATATCATCATATTCATCAATGTCACTTTCAAGCATATCTTCATCGACATCATCATCAAGAGATGCATTGTATCCTACACTTGGTTCATCTTCCCCATCTTCTCCATATGTCGACCAATCTTCCTTCTCTGTTTCTGGCACATCATCTTCTTCTTCAATATCATCTTCTTCCTCTACAGTATACTTTATTGGCCTTCCTCTTGGATCATATCTAACAACAAATGACCAATCTCTCTCACCTGGAACCTTTGAGTAAAAGAATTTTTCACATTTTCTTGGAAAAACATAACAATCATGTCCTCTTTCAAACATCATTGTTTTAATCATCGGAAATACATTGGCATGTTGAATAACAATTCTTTCCTCATCAAATTCATGTATTCATAACCTATACCATTTGACATCGAACAAAAATATTTTAAATGAATTAAAGTCACACTCAAGTATATCATCCAAATACCCATAATATCTATTTTCATATTCTCGGGAATGTTTGTCACTCTGAGAGGAAACATTAGTGACCTGGAATACTGCAATTATCCCACTATCAGAAGTTTTTCTGTTTTCATCCAATTGTTTGATGCAAAATTTACGACCATTGAACCACATAACCTTGTGGTGTTTTAACTACAATATGCCAGACATGTAAAAGCTGCATTTTCAATTAATAAACATATTTATATAACTTGGAAAGTATATGAAAAAAAAACACCTCCAATCACATTAATATAATATAAATTAACTAAATAAAATGGGTGAATTTGCTTGCATGTCTATCTTTCAAACCATATGCTAAATCAATTTCCCCCTGTATAACATTGGCATCTCCATTATGACGAGCTTCTCTAACCAATTCAGACAATTGTTTCCATGATAACCTACCGCCATGATGTTGTTTACATATTTCAATCCATACCTTCATCTAGTCAAGATTGTTTGCAATGTATAAATGTAGGGCATCCAAATCTTGAGTAACTGAATAAAAAAATCATAATTCACCAATATTAAAAATTAGTTAAAACCATGGTAAATATTAATAATTGATGAAAGAATAAATAATAAATGAGTATGATCATACATTACACAAAAAACGAAAAAGTTATATGTCTTATAAATCTCCACAATTTAATTACCTCTGACTTTCTTCATTCTACCTTTCCCCAATAGGTGTTCCCCTTCAAATTTTTTGATGGAGTTCACATCCAAAATGCAATTCACTCCATGCATAGTTGGCATTGCTAATTTAGGAAGATACTAACTGATATACACCATGGATTGATATACCATATATCCCTCCACCATAGAACCATCAGGACGTGCTCTTTGTCTAACCAAAGCCTTCAATTATGTCAAGTGCCTCTCCACCATCCCCATTGACCTTGTGTATATAGGTCCACACATTTCAATCTCCTCAACTTCATGTATGAGGTAGTGTTCTTGTTCATTGAAAATTTTTGGAGGTAGATACTTTTTCATTTCACACATTAGCTGAGGAATTTTTCTCTTACAATATTTTATATCATCTTGATGGATTTATTTCAATGACAACCATCTATAGATCATGACGCAAGAAAATTACACGTTTCAAAAAAACATAATATATATTACATTACAAGTAAAAAATGTGTCATTAAGTACAACAACAAATTGAAAAAACATTTTGCATAAAAATCACATCTACTTACCTCATGTATTTTCCAAGATCATATATAACTTGTTTGACATTCTTGTCAAAGTCGTTTAGGAGAGATACAGGTAGAACATACTTAAAAAAAAATTGAATCGTTATTTGTTTCCAAAGTAGACCAAAAAAAAATCTGAAAAAATGTATACGACCAATATATAAATATGTATACCAAAATTATTACCTTAATGAAGGTATGTCAATCATGTGTTTTTACCCCACCAAATTCACCTTTCTTTGTTAAAATATTATTATGTTTGAAGAAAAGCTTGTGGGAAATTTAATTTTTTGAATGACCTCTTTTACATCATTGCTTTGTTTCTCTGTTAATAATTATGGAAGGTTATTTCAATCTCCAAAGATATTTGATCAGATCATACTTTGCATTGCATGATTGTCTTCCTGAATGTCAATACAAATTTTGACAATTTTTTCTTTACCCCTCCTACCATCTATGATTCACCATAATGTTTTTGTCACATTCTTCCTGATATGAATTGTATGTAACAAATGAGGTATTTTAATCTCCTCATAGTAGGGGAACCTCATGAATTGAGTGAGATAACATTTCATTCCTCGCGGAAGCCCATTATTAATGCCTTCACCATGACAGCCTTAAGATGAAGCATAAAATAAATCACAACAATAATTATCAAATATGGTAAAATAAATTCAATAATTAAAAAAAAAAATCAAAACAATATTACACATACGATACATAAATAAATTGTGTACGTTGACGATTTTTGTTATATTCCAACCTCCATCGATGAGGTGTCATTCTTCGTGGTTTTAATCTAGTCTCTTCTTTCCAATTGAAAATATGTTTTTTCAATAGTATGATACCTATGGTTCTTATGGAGGAAGTTCTTATACTCATCAAACACCATATTTCCTAAACTTTTTGAATGATGATACTTCATCTTAGGACCACAAACTAGACATGAAAACTTACCCTTTGTTTGAAGACCTGCAACAGATGGATTAATTTCAATTATACAGTTGGATTATTTAAAAAACATGCATGATATATTTAAATAATTATATAGTATTAAAGTGCAACAAAACGTTACATGCCACAAAAATGTGTTAGTCCTAGAGCATCATGAATTGTCCATACAAGTTTTCCATGGAATTGAAATTTCTTCTCCCTGATTGGCTTATAGATGTCATACATAGTGACATCATCCCAGAACGTTAGTAGCTCATCGATAAGAGGATCGATATATACATTCATATATTTAACTTGGTACTTACCTAATTGTTTGAAATTACACATAATTAATACCATGATATGTATATTATATAAGTAAATAAATAAATAAAAGATATTCTGCAAAAAAAGAAACAAATGAAAATGTTACTTTCAAAAGATTAATGTAAACAAATACCTGGAAAAATCATTGTCAACATTATGTGATCCCTCTTTATTGACATCCAAGGAGGAATGCTATTGTTGATAACAAAAATAGGCCACACTAAGTAAATAGATCTAATCTCTCCAAATGGATTAACATTGTCAACTTCCAATGAAAGCCTAACATTGCAATCTTCATCTTTAAATTCTGCCCATTTTTCCTCAATTTCTCTAAATGCATAACCATATGCAGGCATTCAAAGAACACCATCTCCATTTTTTTTTCCGTGCATGATAATCCATAAATTGTTCTATGCTTTTGCACCTGAAAAATTGTTGCAAATGTGGAATTATGGGAATATGATGAAGAACCTTTTGAGGCACCCTATTTGTTACTTGATCGGTTCGATATCTACTGATATGATATTGTGGACATTTTGTTTTCGACGAATGTTTTCCATAATATATAATATGATGATTAGGACATGCATCTATAGTTTGATACTCCATTCCATTGTCTTTCATAATGGCATGTAAATATCGATATGTGCGAGGTAAAATATTTGAAGATGGTAACATAAATTCACCTAACAATGTACACCATAAAAAATAACTAGTTAGTATAAAGAATATTAATCATAAATATTTCAATATTATTTTACACATTAATTAAAATTTAAAAAACAAGAGAAAAAAATCAACCTTTATGTATATGTGATGAAACATATTACATACCTTAGGATATGTGTCATACAAGTGTTCAAAAAATGATTTATAACCTTTAAGTTCACCAACAACAATGTATCGGAGAAAATATTTTATCTTGAGCCTCTGTAAAGTCGTTTATTTCCCTTTTCTATCAGAGGTTCATCATAAATACCATCACCGTCCCCATCCTCATTCGACTGAGAGAACAAGTCTTGGATCATTTTATTTGTCCCACCATCTTGAACTATTTTTTTATTTTCATCTTCTTCCATGGGATCATTAACTTGATCTTCATTATCCACTTCATGTTCCTAAGCTTGTACAACATCATTTATACTAATACTTGGTGCATTCTACATTATGTTAGGGGGCAATTATAACTTTATAATTACAAACAATCACACAAAATTAGTGTGTATAAAAAATATTATAAAATTATAAAATTTTATAAATACAATCAGTATAAAGACAAATAATGAATATATATCTAATTACCATGGGACGATATTCATTCGATCCCCCGTCAATGTTCCCAAATATCCTACAATGTCTTTTATCTATTCCTATTAAAATTCTTATTGGATGTGCAGTACAACATCTTTTACAAGGGAAATAACATTTACCGTCACCCTTTTCACCCTCTTTACTTTTATTCCCACCTCTAATATTTTCTGACATTCTTTCCCATAAAAAAACAGTGATGATTATCTTATAAAATTGAGAGGTGTAATAGAATATCTATTATATTTTTCTAATACAATTGACATATGAAAATAAATCTATTTTTCGCTTGAGAAGAACACCTTATACCTTTTCTGAATCATCATCGTTATAGAAAAACTATTGAAACATCTCTAAAATGCAACATATTTATTATTTTTGTCCATTGGAATTCCGACGATAGTTGACCAAGTTAATGTTGACTTAGTCAAATAGTGGGTGACCATTTGAAGAGAGCAACGACTAGCCCTACTATCATCGGAAGTGAGACAAATCTAGAGATATCGTCAGTATTGAGATGAACATAGAGATATCGTTGGTATTGAGATGACTATAGATAAAGCTTCGATATTGAGACAAATCTAGAGGATTTTGTCTCAAATCCAACGAATGCGGGCATGATTGAAAGAGAATTGAAAAATTGAAATATTTATCCTGTATTTTCGACAATATGACCAATTTTGTCTGTACCATCGGAATTTTTTCAATATGTAGTAGTTGGTTAAGTAGCTTTCTTAGATGAAGTGGTACCTTGGAAAATTCAAGAGAAATAGTATTTAAAAATGAAATGTATCAAAGGGAGATATTAAGCCTATATGCTAGTGTAATGAGTTATACATGATGGGGGACCATCAAAGATGTGTGAAAAATGAACATGTTTGACGATATCCTTCACATATACAAAAAAAACTTTGTTATAATAGTGTTCAACAAACTAAACAAAAAACTGGTATACTATACAAGGGTCCTTTGTGAAGGTGAGAAGGTATTATAATATTATTTCAAAGGTATCTCGTGATGATGGAGAGGATGGTGTTGCTTGGATGGGGAGTAATACACAATGCTGAGACTAATGGAGTCTCAGGAAGTTGGGATCTCCTAAAGGAGGCATTATTGGGAACTGCAAGGAGGCTAGGGAATAAAGGTCTCTCAAACAAGGCATTCCCATGAAGTGTAGGGAGGTTAAGGAATGATGAATTCCCAAAGGAGGAACTCCCACTAAGGTGGTTAGGGATTGATGAGTTCCCAAAGGAGGATAAGGAATGATTATTTCCCAAAGGAGAGGTTTCTATCATGAGGGGCAGCCAAAGAGACTAAATTTGATGAAGCCTCACCATGTGACTCAATGATGTTATTCCAGTGGGTTGTTTTGACTAGGTAATTGAACTCTAAATCATATGTCAATGTCTAGGAGAAAATAACACAAGTGGGTGTAATGATGGTTCCCACAAATAACATATGATGGGTTTATGTTGTGTCTTAGTGTTACACATTATTTTCGTCATCCCTATGACCGTTAATGATGTAAACTTGTTTGTAGTATTCAGAGGTGTCAGTGGCCTGAGTTCCTGAAGAAAGAAGGGAGAAGAACTTTTCCTGAGAAAATAAGTTGCATTTCCCTTTGTAAACACCCTATTAAAGATGATTTTTTGCATGCTGCACTATGGCTAGGGTGGGAGAATGCCTGATTCTCGTAGGCTGCACCATAGCTGGGTTGCGAGAGGTTCGCAGGTTGCTCTATAAGAAGGGTGTGAGAATGCTCAAACATGGGAAAAACGAGCATCTTCTCGATGCTTCTAGAAGGAGAAACTTCCACGGTGAGGTGGCATCCGAATGGTTTGGATCTTACTTGCTTTCATGATTTAGTGGGATCATCCTAACCTCCTCACTTTATCCTCTTCAACTTATAAAAGGAGAGGAACTCTCATGGAGAAAGTTGGCTTTTGATTTTGGGGATTGGATGAGATTAGCTTTGAGTTTGTAGCTTTTGATTTTGGAGCTTAGATTGGATTGAGATTTGGAGATTGTTGGCTTGGCTAGATGAGCCATTTTGTCAAGATAGATTGTGAATATTATTAGATATATGCTCTCAGAATTCTTGGAGTGGAAGTATGTGGGGAACAAAGGATAGTTGGAAGGGACCTTACGACATCAAGGCCATGGTTGTAATCTTTCTTTCACATTTAATATGATACAGTAATATGATTCTTTCCTATAAAACTTGTTGTGTTTTAATGTATGATTCTTTGATCACATACATAGGTTTATATTGAGTTTATGCTATTACTATCACTTTGGTTGGTTGCATTCTTTTGCAGGTTCATCATTGTATGAGTGTTGGAATGGAGCTAGGATGGCGATGGCAAGAGGAAGCGACATTTAAACAGTATGTCACCTATCCCTCTTTAGTTAGTAAATTCAATATATAAAACTTAAGGAAAGTGTCATGTTCCAGTGTGTTTTGTTCTAGATCTAGGTGGATCTAGGGAGATCAGTTAATGTCCGCACCTACCGATTTATCCAATAACAAAATTGGTGACCATACTGGGGATGGATTGTTTCCTAGTTAGTCTAGTTTTCCCTTGCTTTGATTGCTTGTTTTCTGGTTTCTGAGTCTGTGGGAGACCCATCCAGACTCTCTGGATCTGAAAGTTCACTTATTAGACTCTTTTGTCCTTTTCCAAATTCTCTTTGATTTCAAGCAGTCTCGCACTACTGGTCTACAGCCTGTGAAAACCCCTCAGTTTCGCACCCTATTATGTAATCCAGTGCGAAATGTTCGCACCCTACCCATGTCCAACCTGCGAACTCCACTGATTTTCGCACTGCACCCTATAGCTAGGTTGTGAACCCATTTGAAATTTTTGTTTGGAATTAGGCTTTCCTATCTTTTGATGCCAAGTTTTTCTTTGATTAGCTAGATTAAACTTTTGGAGCCTATATTGATATGTTTACAGTTTACTTGACATTATTTGAGTTGCTTTTAGCCATCTTTTCTTTGATTGGTTTTGAAGGATTAGTCTCTTGCTTTGAGTGTCTTTCAATTCCAAAGCCTGTGTTTTATTTAGAATTGTTTAGGGAAAGATCAGATTTCTTCTAAATAGTTCTCTTTAAAAGAAAACTTTTAGTTTGGGTTTCTTTGTTTTAAGAAAGTTCATTATTGCTTTTAGTGAAATTTTTGAAACAAAAAGATTTAATTTCTTGTTTTATATTGGATTTGGGGCATCCTTGCATTTGCAGTAGCAGAATTGCATGATTCTTGGCATTTTTTAATCTTAAATTATGAAAAAA
>ML829110.1:27421-58499 GCA_009831015.1 Picea engelmannii | reverse complement strand
TCCTCCAAAATATTATTCAATCTAGGAATTAACTTTTGAAATTGTTGAATGTATTATGTAATTGACCTCTTTGTCTGAGATTTATCAATTGGGTAAAGAAGGTGCTCTCCATACTATCCCCATAATGTGTTATTAATTCATCTATAAAAATGGACCAAGGGACAATAGAGTCCTAATATTTGCAGTCATAGAGCCATCAATACCACACAAATTGATCAAGTTCTAAATATAAGGATGTAAGAGTTACCTTTTGTAGAGTTGGACTTCGTGTAGACCAAATAATTGTTCCATCTAGAATATTTTTGTTATAGGATCATTACCATCAAACTTCCTCGTATCAACCTTCAAGGTGAAGTTGGTCCCGAATTGAAACTATGATAGTATGGATCTTAGAGTGATTATTGTTCATTTGTCTTGAATTCAATTCTATTGTACTCCAAATGTGTTAAAATGTTCTCCATATGTGATTGTGACTTGATCATATTGTTCTCCTTATCCTCTTTTTGAGAGAATTTAGGATAAGGATGTTTTTTAGCTCCTTGATAACATCCCCCTTCATGTCTTTGAGATCATCTTTTCTTTCCATCTCTTTGAGATCATCTTTGTTGGCCATCTCTTTCTCTCTTCTAGCTTGGACATCTTAAATTCCACCTCTTGATTATATTCTTGTGTCAAGGATGAGCCTTCATAAGCCTTTAAAGGAGTCACATTTGGTTTATTGTGTCTAAACATTACGGGCTTAGAGTTTTTGCAAGGTTTTCTCTATTAATTGACCTTCAATTTGTTACAACTTCTCCAAATCTAGTCTCCTATTGATGAAATTTTTATAGCATATATTATGATATTTCCTCTTTAGGCCCCCACTGTTTACATGCAATTTGTACCTTCCAAGGGAAATTTATCGAAGAATTACTAGAACTTGTTGGTTTTTCCTTCTTTAAAGAGAGAAAACTCACATGGAGTGTACCTTTGCTAATATTTCCCTACCAGATATTAAAATTTGGACCTGAAACATCTAGGTTTGTCTTCTATCCAATGCCACCAATATCACTTAATTTTTATCTCCCAATATTTATATATGTATGTTTTACTTAAAGACACATGTCTAAGCCTAATTTGAGGATTAAACAATAACTCTTACTTACACAATGTGTAACTTCGAAAATATATCAAACCAATTTTTGAAATTTTTACCCAATGTACTTATATACGTCCTTTATCACCGTTGAAAATTTCACTCAATGAAAATGATCCAAAAAATAGTTAGAGTGAAAATGGCAATATGAGAAGAGCCAAAACAAAGATCATCCACTTTGATACCAAATGTTAGGGACCGAATATCCAATACACATAAAAATAGACCCAATTCAATGATGACATGTGTAAATCAAGTGAAAGAGTGAATTAATAAGAAGCTTCTTCAAGGGGTAAACCTCATTTTACAATATATCAAATGCACAAGATAAGATGATTATTGAAATGAGTCTCCCTGATGTATATATAGGAGATAAAAGAGCTAGAAGGAAATAATAGTAGCCGAGATAACTATAATTAATGTAAATATAATGAATGAGGGTTATAGTCAGGGGCTTAACAAAAATTAGTCTAGATCTTGTCTTCAATAATGACAATAACTATCTAAACATAGTCAATAACTATAGCAAGGTAATAATGATGGCAACAACACTTTTGTGGTAACCAATAATAAACATAATTATCATTTGGATCTCATTCTGATAGATTAGAAGTGATTTTCCAAGCATAAATTCAACACCTACTAAAAATGACAATTTATTAAATGCTAGCCTCAATTTCCAAGAGTATAGGTCAAACTCTACCAATACCAATACACTAGATTATCAGTTTCCACTTTGATTTTTAAGAAAACCTCCGAAAAAGAGTAGAGAAAAGGACACAAATGAAGAGGAAGATTAATCCACATCATAGTGGGTATTTTTTTGAGCCATCCGACTTGGAGACTCCTAGTAAATATGAATACTGAATAGGGGGAGTCTATATAGTAGCCACTACAAATCATAGAACCATCCTTCGAGTAGTTTGAAATGTTTGTGGAGACAGATTTAGATCAGTCAGATAGCAGAAGTACAAAATGAAAAATTGATCGATTGAGAAGCACTGTTCCCATGCAGATATAAGAGGAATATCATTGACACACTTTCCAGGCATGGATATATTCTTATAGGTTCAAGGATGTATTGCAGATCATTGGAAATAATTGATTCAGTCTAAGAAACATGAATATATGATGATCAATTACATCAAATAATTCTTCATAATAGTACAATGACAGAGGGGTCAACATAGTGGACAGTTGAGTAGCAGAGTTATGGACAACTTATGAAATATGGATAGAGATGGATTTATGATATCATTGGCAGGTATAGACAGATATGTGACATAGAATATTTACAATTGCAATCAATAGAATCAATGGACAAGTGGAATCAATTGGTCATAAGAAGAAAGGGAGTGAAAGGCATATCAAAACAGGGAAAGATAAACCTTCAACATAAGATATATTGTTAGAGGGACATTGTTGAACAATATGGTCATTGATGTCTAAATAGTGAACATAATAGGCCATGAAGATTTGAAGTCAAGAAATTTTGAATGCTTTTTATATATGTCAGAGAGTTACAAGAGGAAGCACTAATGAATAATAAGCAACACTAGAAGAGAGGAACGAAAACATACATAAGAAGTCCCATATTGTTCTACATCTTGTAGAGAAGTCAAGGGAAGAGAAATCATCAAAGAAATAGATCTAGAAATAAATATCAATAGCATGGAAATAGGGGGAGACATATCGATAGGGGGAGTTATCCTTTTTACCATGATGTCAATGGAAAGAAAGAGAGAGATCAGAAGAGAAAGAGTCAAGAACATGAAGTGAGAGAAGGATTTTTCATAGAAGATATACTTTTAGGGGGAGTCACTCTTTGCTATCAAAAGAGAAGAGGAACGTGGAAATAAACATGAAGACATAAACATGTGAAGAGAAAGAACATACACATGAAGATAGGGGGAGCATCCCCAAGGAGAGATACCCTTTTCCATTGATGTGAAAGGGGGATAGAGAGAAACATTGATGAGGAGCAATGGTCATAGGGGGAGCATGAATATTGGAGTACGAGTGTTGCCATCAATTTTGGTGTTGCCATCAATGCCAAAGGGGGAGAATGTTGGAAAGTTGGTTTTCATTGATGTCAACCCTTGGAGCGTTTGAGATACCCTAGAGTTGTGGTCGAGATTGATGGTGAGTTAGTTGTTATTGATGTCAACAAGAGTGATTGATGTCAATAGATGTGATGGGTGCATTTGATGAAGTCTACATGAAGCCCTGGAGGTGTGGTTAGGAGACCATAAGTTGTTTGAGGAATAAGGACATGAAGGACAATGCAAATGCAGGTAACACACCCATAGATGAATATTCCTCATCATGCCATTTCCAATGATATGTGGTACTCCACGTGGTTCCTCACCATTAGGGATATATTCCCTCAGGAAGTTGGAAGCCCCTAATTAGTTACAAGTCATTAATGAAAGGGTAAAGTTGTTGCAACAAGAAAGTTCAAGAAGCCCTAAGATTAAGTAGAAAATTTACTTGGAAAAAGTATAAATACACCTCAAGGAGTCTCTCATAAGTACATTCACATACACATTCATTGAATATCTATCTTGTAAGCAAGTGATTTTTCGGCTAGTTTGCGACAGTGAAATTTGGGGTAGCGACAAGTGAGAAGTACGAGAGTTTAGGGGTTGCAAAGGAGAGCATAAATTTATGAGGAAAGCCTAATTTGGTTGACCCCTATGGGTTACACTACTGGTGTCTCGTGAGGCATCCTCACGGGTTTCCTAGGGATAGTCACATGAGGCCCCACGTGACAGGAAGTCTTTGTCCCACGAGGACAAGATAGAAGTGGAGGAGAGATGCTTGTGCTAGGTTGTTGATGCCTAGGTTGGTCTATTTGTCTGATATCTAATACAACATGTCATCTACAGGTTACATGTGTTATAGAAAATTTTACCACACCCTATGCATCATGCTTTCGTGGCCTACCCTTTCCCTCTGTAGACTTAGTTTCCCCATTTTTCTCAATCAAAAGTAAAAAATTAAAAAATTTGTACATATACGTGGGCTACAGTTATACAACTTGCGTATATGCAGGTTGATACATTATATCTCGTGTACATCAGGTTTTGTGCTCAAAATTAAAAATATTTCAGGTTTTCCATGGAAATTTACAGGATCCATGATCCTTGGCCCTTCATATGCTGGAAACGCTCTGATTCGACCCTTCAATTCCCTTTGAAGGCTATAAATTGAGCCATATACAGGCCTTGAATAAAAAGGAGGGAAAAGAGGAGAGCAAGTACACTCTGGAGAAATTTCGCCCCATGTTACACCCTTGAGTCTGCATCTCTTAGTTCTTTAAGTTTGAACTCTCCTTATGTTCAACCACTAAGCTCTCCCTATCATGTTAAGGAGGAGCCCAATTACTTCTAGAACTTGTGAGCTTTCCTTGTGGAGGATTGAAGTGGTGAAGGCCTAGGTGGAGGGACTTACTTTCTCGGTTTTGACGAGTTACTGATACAGGAGGTTGTCACCTATGTATCTCGGATGTTGAGGAAAAGCTGTAAGTATCAAGCATTAGATTGTGAGCTCAACGATGGTCTCCTACGAACGTCCGAAAGAGGTAGGTTTCTAGCCTTTGTTTTGTTGGCATTTCCATTTATCTAGCATACTTGAGATTTTAGTTGATTTCTTGGTGTGTTCTGTCTATTTTGGTCCTACTCCAAACCATAGAGATTTATTCCTCGTAATAGAATTGGCGACTCCACTGGGGAATTCTCCTTTTGGAGTTAGTTGGTGATTTTTCTCTTTGACTACTCTCTGTTTGCCTGAGTTTCTGTGTCGCCTGTAGCTTAACAACCTCTAAATTGTTGTATATATGAGTTGCTTGGCTTAATTCTTACACAGTCATTGTTTTTCTTGGCATACACAGGTTTTCACTGAACAATTGCGTACATATGCGGGTTGTCTGTGTCTAGGGCGAGTACCTACACTTCTGTTCCCAGAACAATCGTGTATATATTTTTTCTAAGCCTTTTAGGTTCAATTTGGTTTTTTCTAGGTGGGTTCTGAGCATTGCCGAGTCTTCTTAGGTCTTTGTTCTGTCTGTTGAGTGCTTGAAGAGTGATAGGAAGCTGTGTTATTGTTAAATTTTTGTCAAAGTTGCTTCTTTTTCTCATTTTTTGTCCTTGCATTTAGGTCTGAGTAGTAGCTTCTTGGCGTCCTTATTGGCTTGTCTTATTGTGCTTACAATAGGGTCTCTCTGAGAGATTATTAATTCAATTTTTCATTTTCATTCCTTTATATTGAAAATACATTTTTTTTTTTTGTTTTTTCATTTTCATTTTCCTATATTGAAAATACAAAAAAATTGCATTTCTTTTGAAGCATTTGCACTTAGCAGTGTTTTTAAATGTGCTTCTTTCATATGCTGAGTCATAACACCATTAGTTTCATGACTGGGAGAGGCGTACCTTCTTTAGTTTGGAAGGCCCCTTTTCATCCACCCTCTCTTGTTTGCGTGCATTGGCTTCTAGTTTTATTTAGGAGTGTGCTCTTTGTATATTAGATGGCCTTAGTATTTTTCATTGCGTCACAATTTTTGAGTCATCGTGGAGGGAGACCAACCTCCCCGTCAGTCTCTTCATCTCTTGAAGCATGTGATATGGTCCTTATGTCACGAACAATCCTTCAAACTTGTCACCATCTTTTACTTGTCATGCCGGGGGAAAGAAACTAGCCTATGTGAGTCATGCTGGGAGAAAAAGTCTAATCACTGCGAGTTATAATAGCACTAAGTTACCAACCTCTGCTAGTCACGTTGGATATGTGTCACCATCCTATGCTATTCATGCTGGGGGAAAGAAACCAACCTATGCTAGTCATGCCAGAAGAAAAAGTCCTGTCACTGCTAGTCATATTGGCGTCAAGTCATCAACCTCTGCGAGTCATGTTGGAGTCCAGTCACCAACCTTTGCGAGTCATGTTGGAAACCTATCAACAAACTCTACAAGTTACATTGAATACAACCCACCAACTACTGTAAGTCATGCTGGAGGCATTGATACTTTTTCTTCCATGTCGATCCGTTATGACAGGTAATGATCTCGAAACTAGCACATAGGTTAGATTTTCCCCTTCATGCATTTTTGTATTATCCGTTTCTTGATTCTTTTGGCCTTAGGATCCACCCCATCGAGTTGCAACACAGAACCTCCTTTATTGTTTAGAAGTGTTGTAATTCACATGGTAGAGCCTACCATTCATGGGTGGGCTAGTTAGAACCTTGCTCACAATTTGGTGCCCATGCTGAATTACTTTCATAGGCTTGGGAGTCCCGTTTAGTCCCACCATGACATTGTGTTCAAGCCTCATTTCTTATATTCAATATTTTTCTAGCTACTACCTATGTGACTCCCTCCATTACATCCTGGAGTCTCAATTAAGCTCTTTTTAGACTCCTTAAAAATGAAAAAGATTGTCGAGTAAGCTTGTTTTTTTTCACACTCATTAATTGGATTTGAAAGGATGTCTATTCGGTATTGTTTACCCCTTTTTTGGATCGAATGGAATAACTATGAAAAATAAATACTCTAGTCAACATTGACTAGAATATTTCTCCTTGGTATTGTTTTACAGTTTTTCGGGCTCGAGAGACTAAATTTATGAAAAATAACACTATTGGAAGCCTACTTCCTAATGTTGAGTTATAATTTCATTTCATTATCCTTCTTGCATTATTGAGCCTAATGTCGGCTCCCTCTTTCTCGTTATAATCCCATTTCCCCAACAATTCTCAATGTTTTCCAAGCAATGCCTTTCATATATCCTTTGCAGCTTGACACCCCTTACCCGAAGAGGAAACATCCCACAGAGTGTCCATATCATGCATGCGTTCCCGTACATCGAGCATAGGTATGTTCCATTGCATGGAACTAGTTTTCTTATTCACGACACTTGTTACTTCTCTTGTATCATAACATTCTTTTACCTTTTTTTCAAGCTTTAATAATATAAAAAAGACAAAAAAAAACAAAAAAAAGAAGGGTGGGAAAAGAGTATTATCTTCTATCGACAACAATCTTGTCACCTTTGAACAAAGCATAAAGTTTTGAGTCCATTCATCAAAGTTTTGGGTTTAGTATGGCCTTAGGAAGTTGAACGCATTACTAAGAGCTTACTCCTTCGACTAGTTATTCTTCCAGTCCCTATGGAGAGTTTGTTGACGCCTCTTCCATCAAAATGTTTTGTTAATATTCAGTCTTGAGTCTATTTTTCCTAAGTTATCCATCTGTCTCATGCTCTTGTTCAAAGGAAGTCTAAACTTGTGTCGATCATTCCTCAAAATTCTTGACTTTGCATGTCGTCCATACCTTTATAAGTGCATCTCAGAATCACATGAAGTTGTTGTCCTACCTTGCACCCTGGGCCTACTTTCACCATTGGTAGGTGAACTTGAACCCAACATATGACATCTCTTCATTGGTCGCTGACTGGGTGGTTTCCCTTGTGTTCGACGACAAGAAATCTATTAACACATTAGGATTTGTGTAGTGTCTTGGATTCCATTAGACCCTATTGGTGGTTTCCTCACCTTTGTTGACAATTTTCATTATTGGTTGTTATTTAAAGGGTCTCTTTCTTGTACTACTTACATTTGGTGCATGCCAAAGACACACATGGTCATTGGTTCATGCATATCCTATTCATCTGAGTTCTTCCTAATCATCAAGTGTTTCCTTGTACCTTACGTTGGATGATGGGGGATACCTTAATGCCCTCCTTTCAATGGATCTCATTCCATCAACTTCAACTCATCTATTATGGAATTGAGATCTAGAGTCATAAGACTACATAGAGGCTTGCAGTAATCAATGGTAGGTTATCTCGTCATCGATAGTTGGGAATACATTAATGTCCCTTGCTCTATGGATTCTTCAAGTGTTCGACCTCAACACCTTTATTCAAACTTGTTAAATGTACTTGGTGCCTTGATGCCTACTTTCATCATTGGTGGGTTGTATCACGTTTGTTAACGGTATACTTCAATGACCAATAATCAAATGAAGTCTCATTGTGTTTGACTTCAACTACTTTATTCACACGATGCAGACTTGCACCATGGATGGTTAATGTAGAAGACCTCATACTTATAGTAGAAACATCTCATACCTGTTGTTGTCTTTCATTGCACTAGTCATGTATGATTTTAGTTATCATGGAAGATCAGATTGTATTTCATTGTAAACATATATCTTCAATTGATTTTGAGACTGGACTCCATTGTGTTTTGTTCGTGCCTATGACCACATATGGAATATGTCTACTTTGTATTGCCTCTTCATGGCCATGAACAATTATATTCTATATACACACATGGATCTGCAGTGTACTTCAGATTGGAAACCATGTGTACAAAGTCAACATGTATTGTAATATTATGATGGGTGACTAGTTCCTCTGGCTGGGTCCTCACTACTCCACTTCTAGGAATTGTAATGTATTTCAGCCATCGTAATTGCTCCTTTGACCTCACACATTAGGGGGCATCTGTTATAGCATTTTTTTCCACACGTTATGCATCATGTTTTGGTGGCATACCCTTTCCCTCTGCAGGCTCAGTTTCCCCATTTTGCTGAGTAAAAAGTAAAAAATTCAAAATTTTGTACATATATGTGGGCTATAGTTTTACAACTTACATATACACAGGTTGATACATTACAACTCACGTACATAACATTTTATGCTCAAAATTAAAAATATTTTGGATTTTCCATGCCAAGTCACGAGATCCATGATTCTTGGCCCTTCATATGATAGAAATGCTCCGATTCCACCCTTCAATTCCCTTTGAAGGCTATAAATTGAGCCATATACAAGCCTTGAAGAAAAAGGAAGGAAAAGGGGAGAGAAAGTACACTTTGGAGAAATTTTGTCCCATGTTACATCCTTGAGTCTGCATCCCTTAGTCCTTTAAGTCCGAACTCTCCTTATGTTCAACCCCCAATCTCTCCCTATCTTGTTAAGAAGGAACCCAATTACTCCTGGAACTTGTGAGCTTGCCTTGCGGAGGATTGAAGTGGTGAAGGCCCAGGGGGAGGGACTTGGTTTCTCGGTTTCGACGAGTTGTTGATACAAAAGGTTGTCACCTATGTACTTATGTTGATTATATTAATATAAATACTCTTTTCTTATCCTTGAATTATATGTTGCAAATGCTTATATCATTTTCCGTGGGTAAATTTGCTATACATGTTGATGGATTATGCTAGTTTATATGTTGAAATTTCATACATTTTCCATATTCCTGTGTATCTTGGATGTTGAGGAAAAGTTGTAGGTATCGGGCACTGGATTGTGAGATCAACGATGGTCTCCTACAAATGCCCGGAAGAGGTAGGATTCTAGCATTTATTTTGTTGACATTTCCATTTATTTAACATACTTTAGATTTGAGTTGATTTCTTGGTGTCATTTCATCTGTTGTGGTCCTACCCCAAACCATAGATATTTATTCCTCGTAACAACATGTATGATTATGTGCTTGATTTGAGAGTTACATGTTATGATTATGGTGCATACTCGATGCATGGTTGGTATATTGTTGAGACATTGGTACATTATTGAGGCACACCTTAGATGCATGGTGTTGGCACTTGAATGAGATACAATTCTAGATGATGTTAGTCCATGGTTGAGGTACACACTTAGTATATGGTATCATATGTATGAGATACATCTCTTAGTGATATTGGTACTCAGATGAGGTACACCATTGATAATACCTTCTTGGTATATCTTATGGTACATGGTGTATGGCATGCATGAGACATATCATGATTGATATGGTTGAATTACACCATTGATACATGGTGTAGTGTTGGCACATGGTATGACACATGGTTTGGTTGATACATGATTGGTAGATGGTATGGTGTTGATGTAAATGGTATTGGGTTTGGTGCATGGTTGATGTACTTGTTATGGTACAAGTTATGTGTAATGAACCTCAAAATCTGTCAAATAATTGTTTTTTTTGCTGATGCATGTTTAACTCTAAAAAAATTTGCTAGAGTCCTGGCTGACGTCGACTAACATTACTACCCAAATACAAAATATACATACTCTGCATTTCAATAACCACCTATAGTCCTACAGTCATATTCACCTTCATATCTATATAAATATGTAAATCCATATAATAGGCTTGGAACTACAATGATTTTGGGACTTATGGCTCTAAGCCTTATGCGTACATTTGACCTGCAAATACTTGATCACAAGAGCTTATGCAACAGGACAAGGGTAAGGGCTTGGATTATTACGCCTTTGCAAAGTGTCTTATCACAAGAATTATCACACCTCTTTTCTAAAAGCATTCAGATAGGGATGGTGGATTAGGGAAGGCTCCCCGGGTAAATTATGTGTAACAATTTTCTTTACCCAAAAGCTCATACTAGAAACTCGTTTGGCTCCACCTATCCTACATGAAAAATTCCACTGGACACCGCATTAACTGAGTTCATAATGGTTTAGGGTTAAAGGCGTTTGTAACCCATTAAATGTGAAGGGGAGGGATTTGGACATATATGAGTTAAATCCTGCCAGGCCATTAATGGGGCAGGGTGTATGCAGATGTCGAGGCCATCACCTGACCCGTCATCCACTGTGGACACACCAAGCCTTCTTCATCACATGGCCTCTCCTACCAGCAACATTCACTCTATGAGGAGGGGGTTCTTTAGGCTATAGGGTTTTTACTTCTGTCGTGAGGGGTTCTCCGAAAACCTAGCTTTGCGACTCTGTTTTCCTTGCGAAGGAAAGAAAAATGTGAGGACTTTCTTTGATGGAGGCGACATCGTTACCCAACAACCCGGTAAGTTTCACACTATTACTGCATCTCTGGTCATAGATTAGTTCCCGAGTTCTTTTTCTTTCTTTTTATCATCGAGAGGTAACCTACACACCGTAATGCTTATACTTATTGTGAGTAGTCACTCCCTCATTAACAACTCTCAAGGAAAGCATTTTGAAAATTCCTCACTACTCATAGGTAAATTCACTATCGTATTCTTATCCATTCCAAAATTCCCGAAAAGCCTCGATACCTCATTCTTTTTCTTTCTTAGTGCTTCCAAGGTTTTTGTAAGTAGCTTTCTTTAGGGCTTGTTGTTCCTCACTCTGCTTCACTGTTTTGTATCATCAGGTGGTACTGAGTCTTTGCAGAACTCTCCAGGGTTCCATTCCAGAAGTTAATTTGTTAAAGTACGAACCATGCTGTAATATGATGTATTCTTGTCCAAGTTAAATAAATTTTCTTTTCCTAGGCTCTGATGACCTATCGGGATTGGTTATTCTCCATGTGGTGTTTAAATAATGTTTTCCCAACCTAGCTCTGTTGATCCTCACCAATAATCCGTAACTTCAAGGGAGGAGGCCAAATAATTTTTTCATAATTTTCTTCTATAGCTTTTGAATTAGCGATACCTCTCGGGTTCGGGAGTCTTATATCAAGCAACTGGTAAACAATTGTGGGCTCTGTATTAACTGGCTGCGGTCTTTCATTATGGAGAGGGGTATCTATATTATTCCATGTTAAATTAATTTTTTCTCTAAACATCGATTCCTGTGTTTAAGATTAGGCGTTCTCATAGTGACTGTGTATTGACTTTATTTCTTTATGAAGGTCATGTATAGTATTTTCTGTGTCTTGTTTATTCTTCTGTATAACTAAATTATACTCGTCCACTATTCAATGTTTTCTTGAATTGGTGTCGGGACTACTGTACATTATGAAAATCTTATTTCTTGTAAAACCTTTCTTTTGGACTGGATATTGTGACTAATGATGGGGCCCTGTTTGATGCGAGGGTACCCATCAGTTTGATCGAGCTCACTCTTCCCCTTTCGGTTCCTTGACGGGTCACGACTGGGATTTGGAATGCACCTATGCCAATTCCAAGAGAAGTAAAGGTTCTATCAATTGGGTAATTTCGTTGTCTTACATGAATTATCAAATTTCGAGTTTGTTTTGATCTCTGTCTGTTACTAAAAATTTAAACGTCTTGTTGTTTTATTGGTTTACGTGGATGCTGCGCTGGATTAAATCAGGCTCCACTTAGAAAGGTATTCTGGTTTCCAGTAAGAGAAGTTCCTGAAGGATTTAGAGGAATCCTGGTGATGTTGTTTATCACTCCGACGTTCTGTATTTAATATTGTATAATCCGAATCTTTAGATGTACAGATCTTTATTTTTTTGACTACAAAAGTGGTTTAATTTCCTTCCTATTATTCAACGGTTATGATTTATTTTACTAGTCTCTATACCTCGGTCTTGTCGAGATATTCGATTTAGATAGCCGTGATTCGATTTATAGGGAAGGGCATAACTATACACTGATCTGTTTCAGACATTTAATAATGAAATCTTTATTCATAAATTTTTTCTGGTGTCATGCATTAAAATTCTCTTATCTAGAGTAGATTATACATTAATTTGTACGCACATACCCCTATATATATATATAATTGCATGCGTAACTATGTATCTATATTTACCTTAATTCACATGATTAATTCTTTTCCACATCGTTAATAGTCACATTGTCGACAAGTTCTACAGCCTATTTATAAAATCCACGGTCATGGTTCTGTATAGATATAGATGAGTATAGTACTCCTAGATTCATTTCCCGATTTCTTTAAATGTTTATACAGCTTTGAAATTTCGCCATAGAGTATGAATACCTAAAATCCATGTGATCTCATGACAGGTGTACATTTCCAGGATTGTACTTTCGATTCTAGCATCTGAAATAATATATAAAAAGGGGTTCCAGATTTTCTAACTTTCAACTTCGCTGATCTTTACACATCTAACACTCGTTTGCATGTTGTTGATACATACTATTTATCAATATATGATTCATATAATACATGAAAAAACATATATAATATTAACTATTTCTGTTGTAGATAGTCCACTTCCGGTTTGCTGTAATGCCTATACAGTTTCTAAATTAATATATATGTATAATATATAAGTATATATATGATCCATAAGATCCATGTTGTCTCATATTTCTCCTCAATTCTAAGTTATCCTAGAAAGGAAGTCTCCGCTAAGTGATACGATTTTTTGAAATTTAATTACAAAGATATACATAAACATATATATGTGTACAGGCTTACTCAACTTCGATTATCCATAATGGATCTGCCTATAATTTTAGTTACAAAAATAAACATATGCCTATAAATAGATTTGTTCCTTTCAAGCTCATTTATACATAGATAATCCTGCCTATAATTTCGATTTTAGAGTTAAACATATTCCTGTAGATGGATCTGTTCTTTCAAGTTCATTTGTAGGTAGTTTTGCCTAGCATTTTAGCTTCAAGAGGAACCATTCCCATAATTTAGTCTTTGATTATAAACTTCATACAACGAACATATGTCATCCATGGAAATTATTTCAACTTAACACAATTAGATGCATAATATCAGATACACAAATCATTCAAACAAAGAAGGAGAAGATTTACATATCTGAACCATTTTACGAGAAGACAAAGGGAACAACCATGTTCCTCCCAACCATAGAATAGGGCAACCAAAATCACTTGCCCGATTCACCCCCTAGCCTGACCATGAATCCATGAGGGCAAAATTGGAAAACTCCTCAGCAATGTCCTTCAATTCCAACAGATTCCTCTTGCCTCACATTCACTTAATAATGTTCATAACAACAAGGAAAAATCAATAGTCTCTTTTCCCAGTATACTTGGCAGCGTCCTGCCTCCTCACATATGCTATTTATCAATAAAATCTTTTTGCCTAGGTCTTTTTCCCTCCCTTAGGAATTTTCGCAGCTTTCTAAATCCCTGATTTTCAGGGGATGCCAATGGCCAAATCTCTGATTTTCCACTTGTAACAATAAGCCCAGAGGTAGTTCCAACATGTTCCCCACTCATGGAGTCATGGTCAACTGATTTTAACATGGCTGTTCCATTTGTCCTCCTGCAATCAATATAAAATATTCTGTTTTTATACAAGTGTCATAGTCAAATAGTTAGTTGGGTCAAATCAGATCTCTTCCCAACAATCATAATAATTAATTACAATTATTAAAATTTGGAATTGCCATAAATGGCAAAAATTTTCCAAATTCAAATTTACTAAAAACAGAATAATTTTCCAACAAATTTAAATTTCAAAAATACTTTATTTTTGGGGATGTCACATCCTTTCCCCCTTCAATAAAACACTGTCCTTAGTGTTCGTTCCTTTCTTGGAACAGGATTGGATGAGATTTACGCATATCTCCCTCCAACTCCCAAGTGGCCTCCTCAAGACTGAAGTGCTTCCATTGCACCTTTACCTGAGCGACGACTCTGTTTCGAAGTGCTGTTTCTCTCCGGTCCAGAATGCGCAGGGGTTCCACCTGGAACTCGCCTTCGGATTCCACCTACACCAAGTTTCAATCAATCATATGAGTAGGGTCATGAACATACTTTTTCAACAAAGAAACATGAAATACATTATGAATTCTTAGATTAGCTGGGAGTGCAAGTTGGTATGCTACGGGTCCAATTCGAGTTAGTATCTCGAAGAGCCCACAAAACCTGGGTGCTATCTTGGCACAGTTCCCTAACTTCAACGAACTTTTTCGGGCTTTGACATTCAAATAAACATGGTCTCCCACTTGAAATTCTAAGTGTCTTCTTTTCTGATCTGCATAGCTCTTCTGTCTGTCCTGTGCTTCTTTTAAGTTCTGTTGTACCTTCCTTACTATGTTCTCCATTTCTTGGAGCATCTCTGGTCCAACCATGAGTCTGTCAGCCGAGTTATCCCAGCTAATTGGAGTCATACACTTTCTGCCATACAATACTTTGAAAGGGCTTAACTTAGCTGAAGTTTGGTACCCATTGTTATATGCAAATTCTACCAAGTGCAAATAGTCTTCCCACTTGTTCGGTTTTGTTCTTACGTACATGCGGAGCATATCCTCTATAATTTGGTTTGTCCTTTCAGCCTTTCCATCCGTTTGTGGATGATAACTTGTACTGAAATTCAAATTAGTATTTAGCCCTGCAAACAATTCCTTCCAAAAAGCGGATGTGAATTTTACATCTCTATCTGAAATCACCATTTTAGGAATACCATGTAGTCTAAAAATTTCTTTCATGAATATTTCAGCAATGTTTATAGCTTTAAAAGTAGACTTTACAGGAATAAAGTGTGCAGAATTACTGAGTTTATCGATTACAACCATGATAGAATCATTATGTTTCTGAGTTTTAGGCAAACCTGTTATAAAGTCCAACGATATGGTCTTCCATTTCCATTTTGGTATTGGTAATGGCTGTAATAGCCGGATGGATGCTGGTGCTCGACCTTAACTTGCTGACAATCTTGGCACCTAGCCAAGTATTCTGCTATTTCGCCCTTCATATTAGGACAGTAAAATAGTTTTCTAAGTGCTGTTTTTGTTTTCTGGTATCCTGGATGGCCAGAATACGGTTTCTTATGCACTTCGTCCAAGACTATTAATTTTAACTCTGCTGAATCTAGTATGTAAAGCCTGTTTTTAAATTGTAATAGTCCCTTCTCATCGATACTTAGATCTGGTTTATCTGAGTTTGCGGTACTATTTTGTAATTCTGCCATTATCTTCATGTCATTTCCGTTGTTAATACCTGCCGTCCTTATTCTTTGTTCCATATCACTTTCTGCCCTGCTGATATTTATCTCAAATAACCCAAGGACTCTTCTGCTTAAAGCGTCTGCTACTTTATTTTCCTTACCCTTGATATGTCTGACCTCGAAGTCGAATTCTCTCAAGAAGGCTAGCCATCTTGCTTGTCTTGCATTAAGATCTGGTTGGCTAAACAAATATTTCACCCCGCTATTATCCATCAATAGTAGAAATTTTCTGCCCATTATGTAGTGTCGCCACATTTTTAAGGCGTGTATTACTGCTGCCAAATCTAAGTCATGAGTGACATAATTTCGCTCGTGTTCTTTTAATTTTAGGGACTCATAAAAAATAACGTGCCCATCTTGAGTGAGGACCCATCTTGAGTGAGGACACCACCTAGTCCTTCTTTACTTGCATCAACACATACGGTGAAGTCTTTATCTGGGTCTACTACCTTCAATATGGGTGTAGTTGTCAATAATTCCTTCAGTTTGTTAAAACTGTCTTGACACTTCTCTGACCAGTTAAACTTGGTCCCTTTCTTTTGTAATGATGTGATAGGGTAGGCTATCTTGGAAAACCCTTCTATAAATCTATGATAATATGCGGTGATTCTCATGAATGATCGGATATCCACTACATTCTTAGGTACCGACCATTCCATAATGGCTCTTATCTTCTCCAGGTCTATGACAATGCCTTCTGCTGAAATTACATGTCCTAGATATTGTACTTCTTTTTGATAAAATTCACACTTGTCAAATTTGGCGTACAGTTTGTGTTTCCTCAACGTTTGCAGAACTATACTTAAGTGTTCATCATGTTCTTCGTCCATTTTTGAATAGACCAGAATATTGTCGATAAATACTACTACAAACTTGTCTAAGTACTGACTGAAAATACTGTTCATCAGGCACATAAACGTGGCTGGTGTGTTAGTGAGTCCAAAAGGCATGACTATGAATTCGCAGTGTCCATATCTTGTTCAAAAAGCTGTTTTGTTTATGTCCTCGTCTTTTATCCTAACTTGATGATAACCGGATCATAAATCCAACTTTGAAAAGATCTTGGCCCCACCTACTTGATCGAACAGATCATTTATCCTTGGTAAGGGGTATTTGTTCTTAATAGTCATTTTGTCCAGTTGTCTATAATCGATACATAGTCTTAGAGTACCGTCTTTCTTTTTCACAAAGAGAACTGGTGCCCCCCATGGTGAAACACTCGGTCTGATATACTCTTTGTCCAACAATTCCTGTAATTGTATTTTTAATTCTGTCAGTTCTGGTGGACTCATTCGGTAAGGTGCTTTTGAGATAGGGGTTGAACCAGGTAGTAGGTTTATGGAGAAGTCTATTTCCCTTCTAGGAGGTAATTCTGGTATCTCATCCACAAACATGTCTCTAAATTCACGTAGGACAACAAAGTCTTCTAACTTTGGCTTATCTTCTTTTTCTAACAGATTCATTACTTGGATGACATAAACTTGGCATCCCTTTCTCATACATTTCTTGAGTTGCATCGCTGAAACTTGTCTGACTGATACGGGTTTTTGTGTACCTTGCGCTGTTCTAGTAGTGCCAAAATCGTCTTTATAGTTAAGTATCTTTGTATAACAATCTAGTACTTCTTTGTGTTGTTCCAACCAATCCATCCCGATAATCATATCGTAAGATCCTAGTGGTAGGATGTTTAGATTTGTTCTTATATTTTGACCATCTAAGCTGAACTCAAAATCAGAAATAAAGTCAACTACTTTCCTTTTAGTACCTGTTGCTAGTTGTACAAGCCATGACTTTGCGTGCTTCAGTTTCTTAAGTTTATTTGACTCTACTACATCAGGAGTAATATAACTTAACGTAGCTCCAGGGTCAATTAAAACACAAATTCGAGTGTTATTGATTTTACCTTTGATTTATACCACCGAGGACTGGTGGTCAGCTTGTCGACCATCTATGGCTGCATTTATCCGATGCAGGCTTCGTCCCACGTCTCCCACCATCAAGGCTTCCTGCAAATTATGAACAACAATTCTGTTTGCTGAAATTAAACGTGGACATCTCCTCCTTAGATGAGGTTCTCCACATTCCCAACACTTTAATGGCTTGCAGGAGCTATCCCCAAACTTCTTCGTCCCCAGATTTACCAGTTTACCGCTGCCTTGAGTAATCGGATGATTGGAGTGAAAATCCTTTCTCAGAAAGCTTTTTGCTACATTTCGATAAGGAGCTGGTTGGTATCCCTTCTTCCGCTGGTTCATTTGATCTTGTTTCTTATCCTTCCGGGCTTTGGGAAACTCTACCCGCTGTTTATACTGGTCATAGCACATTCGTGCTTTCTTGAATACTTCACTCAAGGATTTGGGGTTATCAAACTCAATTCTGTCCCTGTAAGACTGTGGTAAACAGCTTAAGAATCGCTGGATTTTTACCTTATCCTCCTGGATGTACGGTACGAACCTTAGTAGTTCTAGAAATTGATTTATAAGGTCCTCCATCATCATCTGTCCAAGTCGTAACTCGTAAAATTCTTTCGTTTTCCTTTCATAATAGCTTTCAGAAAGGTATTGTTTCTTGAAATACTTCTTAAAGTCAGACCATTCCAACTGTTTCTCCTTTAGGCCCTTGGCCAATTTTAGGTCTTGCCACCAAATGCCGGCCTTCCCTTTCAGATTGTAGATGGCCATTTTGACCTTCATATTGCTGGAATAGTTGTAGATCTGGAAGTATTTTTTGATGTCCAACAACCATGCCTCAACTTCTTCTCCTGTCTTGGATTCTCCATTAAAGGTAGCTGGTTTAATCTTTTTAAATTCTCCTTCAAGGTCGTCTATTTGTTTTCTTTTTCTGTCTGTTTAAGATTTGTCCTCAGCTGAAGGTGTACCTTCAGACAAACTGTCTCCTTTTTCTGTTTCAGGCCCATAATTCTTGGAGGCCCTTTTGCTGACCTCTTCGTCATGGTTATCATCCTTTGGGATTTTCTTGGTCACTATACTACGTAGTAGGACTTCATTTATCTCTTTCTATTCTTGCTGTGCTTTCTTCAATTTCTCATTGTCTGCTTTGAAAACCTCCAGCTCAACAATAAGATTCCTCATTGTTTCCAGTACTTCTGTAGGAGATCTTCCATCGCTATTCTGTCTTGGATCTCCATGAGGTTCCTGTTCTGGATTTCCTTCCATTCTGATTTCTGCATCATCCTGAGCTACCATAATTAACACGAAACAGAAATTTTTTTCTGTTTGTAACAAAGAAGGTTGATTAGTTTTGCATAAATAAAAATATGTATGCCAAAGCTTTAATGTGGCCTTGTTCAAGGCCTAGTGTTGTAAACTTTTCTCTGATACCATGTGTAATGAACCTCAAAATCTGTCAAATAATTTTTTTTTTTGCTCATGCATTCATTCTTAAATGGGTTCGAAATTGAAAAATGGTAGCCCTTTATATTTCCTGTTTAACTCTAAAAACATTTGCTAGAGTCCTGGCTGACGTCGACTAACATTACTACCCAGATACAAAATATACGTACTCCGCATTTCAATAACCACCTATAGTCCTACATTCATATTCATATTCATATCTATATAAATATGTAAAGCCATATAATAGGCTTGGAACTACAATGATTTTGGGACTTATGGCCCTAAGCCTTATGCGTACATTTGACCCGCAAATACTTGATCACAAGAGCTTATGCAACATGACGAGGGTAAGGGCTTGGATTATTACGCCTATGGAAAGTGTCTTATCACAAGATTTGTCAGACCTCTTTTCTAAAAGCATTCAGATAGGGATGGTGGATTAGGGAAGGCTCCCCGGGTAAATTCTGTGTAACAATTTTCTTTACCCAAAAGTTCATACTAGAAACTCGTTCGGATCCACCTGTCCTATGTGAAAACTTCCACTGGACATCACATTAACTGAGTTCATAATGGTTTAGGGTTAAAGGCGTTCGTAACCCATTAAATGTGAAGGGGAGGGATTTGGACATACGTGAGTTAAATCCTACCAGGCCATTAATTGGGTAGGGTGTATGCAGATGTCGAGGCCATCACCTGACCCGTCGTCCACTGTGGACGCGCCAAGCCTTCTTCATTACATGGCCTCTCGTACCAACAACATTCACTCTATGAGGAGCGAGTTCTTTAGGCTATAGGGTTTTTACTTCTGTCGTGAGGGGTTCTCCGAAAACCTAGCTCTGCGAATCTATTTTCTTGGCAAAGGAAAGAAAACTGTGAGGACTTTCTTTGATGGAGGCGACATCGTTACCCAACAGCCTGGTAAGTTTCACACTATTACTGCATCTCTGGTCATAGATTAGTGCCCAAGTTCTTTTTCTTTCTTTTTATCGTCAAGAGGTAACCTACATGCCGTAATGCTTATACTTATTGTGAGTAGTCACTCCCTCATTGCCAACTCTCAAGGAAAGCATTCTGAAAATTCCTCACTACTCATAGGTAACTTCACTATCGTATTCTTATCCATTCCAAAGTTCCCAAAAGGCCTCGATACCTCATTCTTTTTCTTTCTTAGTGCTTCCAAGGTTTCCGTAGGTAGTTTCCTTTAGGGCTTGTCGTTCCTCGCTCTGCTTCACTGTTTTGTATCATCAGGTGGTACCGAGTCTTTGCGAAACTCTCCAGGGTTCCATTCCAGAAGTTAATTTGTTAGAGTACAAACCATGCTGTAATATGATGTATTCTTGTCCAAGTTAAATAAATTTTCTTTTCCTAGGCTTTGATGACCTATCGGGATTGGTTATTCTCCGTGTGGTGTTTAAATAATGTTTTCCCAACCTAGCTCTGTTGATCCTCACCAATAATCCGTAACTTCAAGGGAGGAGGCCGAATAAATTTTTCATAATTTTCTTCTATAGCTTTTGAATTAGCGATACCTCTCGGGTTCGGGAGTCTTATATCAAGCAACTGGTAAACAATTGTGGGCTCTGTATTAACTGGCCGCGGTCTTTCATTATGGAGAGGGGTATCTGTATTATTCCATGTTAAATTAATTTTTTCTCTAAACATCAATTCCTGTGTTTAAGATTAGGCGTTCTCATAGTGACTGTGTATTGACTTTATTTCTTTACGAAGGTCCTGTATAGTATTTTCTGTGTCTTGTTTATTCTTCTATATAACTAAATTATACTCGTCCACTATTCAATGTTTTCTCTAATTGGTGTCGGGACTATTGTACATTACGAAAATCTTATTTCTTGTAAAACCCTTCTTTTGGATTGGATATTGTGACTAATGATGGGGCCCTGTTTGATGCGAGGGTACCCATCAGTTTGATTGAGCTCACTCTTCCCCTTTCGGTTCCTTGACGGGTCACGACTGGGATTTGGAATGCACCTATGCCAATTCCAAGATAAGTAAAGGTTCCTTCAATTGGGTAATTTCGTTGTCTTACATGAATTATCAAATTTCGAGTTTGGTTTGATATCTGTCTGTTACTAAAAATTTAAACGCCTTGTTGTTTTATAGGTTTATGTGGATGCTGCGCTGGATTAAATCAGGCTCCGCTCAGAAAGGTATTCTAGTTTCCAGTAAGAGAAGTTCCTGAAGGATTTAGAGGAATCCTAGTGATGTTGATTATCACTCCGGCGTTCTGTATTTAATATTGTTTAATCCGAATCACTAGATGTATAGATCTTTATTTTTTTGACTACAGAAGTGGTTTAATTTCCTTCCTATTATTCAGCGGTTGTGATTTATTTTACTAGTCTCTATACGCCGGTCTTGTCGACATATTCAAGTTAGATAGCCGTGATTCGATTTACAGGGAAGGGCAGAACTATACACTGATCTATTTCAGACATTTGATAATGAAATCTTTATTCATAAATTTTTTCTTGTGTCATGCATTAAAATTCTCTTATCTAGAGTAGATTATACATTAATTTGTACGCACATACCCCTATATATATGTAATTGTATGCGTAGCTGTGTATCTATATTTACCTTAATTCACATGAGTAATTCTTTTCCACATCGTTAATAGTCACATTGTCGGCAAGTTCTACAACCTATTTATAAAATCCACGGTCATGGTTCTGTATAGATATAAATGAGTATAGTACTCCTAGATTCATTTCCTGATTTCTTTAAATGTTTATACAGGTTTGAAATTTTGCCATAGAGTATGAATACCTAAAATGCATGTGATCTCATGACAGGTGTAAATTTCCAGGATTGTACTTTCGATTGTAGCATCTGAAATAATATATAAAAAGGGGTTCTAGATTTTCTAACTTTCAACTTCGCCGATCTTTACGCATCTAGCATTCGTTTGCATGTTGTTGAACATACTATTTATCAATATATGATTCATATAATACATGAAAAAACATATATAATATTAACTATTTATGTTGTAGATAGTCCACTTCCGGTTTGCTGTAACACCTATACAATTTCCAAATTAATATATATGTATAATATATAAGTATATATATGATCCATAAGATCCATGTTGTCTCGTATATCTCCTCATTTCCAATTTATACTAGAAATTAAATCTCTGCTAAGTGATACGATTTTCTGAAATTTAACTACAGAGATATACATAAACGTATGTATGTGTACA
Source organism: Picea engelmannii (assembly GCA_009831015.1). Classification (NCBI taxonomy): domain Eukaryota; kingdom Viridiplantae; phylum Streptophyta; class Pinopsida; order Pinales; family Pinaceae; genus Picea; species Picea engelmannii. The sequence continues at coordinate 36,121 of ML829110.1, read as the reverse complement.
TGTTTACTCAACTCCGATTGTCCATAGATAGATCTGCCTAATATTTTAGTTACAGAAATAAACATATGCCTATAAATAGATCTGTTCCTTTCAAGCTCATTTATACATAGATAATCCTGCCTAGAATTTCGATTTCAGAGTTAAACATATTCTTGTAGATGGATCTGTTCTTTCAAGTTCATTTGTAGGTAGTTTTGCCTAGCATTTTAGTTTCAGGAGGAACCATTCCCAGAATTTAGTCTTTGATTATAAACTTCATACAACGAACACATGTCATCCATGGAAATTATTTCAACTTAACACAATTAGATGCATAATATCAGATACAAAAATCATTCAAACAAAGAAGGAGAAGATTTACATATCTGAACCAGTTCACGGGAAGACAAAGGGAACAACCACATTCCTCCCAACCATAGAATAGGGCAGCCGAAATCACTTGCCCGATTCACCCCCTAGCCTGACCATGAATCCATGAGGGTGAACTTGGAAAACTCCTCCTCAGCAATGTCCTTCAATTCTAGCAGATTCCTCTTGCCTCACACTCACTCAGTAGTGTTCATAACAGCAAGGAAAAATCAATAGTCTCTTTTCCCAGCATACTTGGCAGTGTCTTGCCTCCTCACATATGCTATTTATCAATAAAATCTTTTTGCCTAAGTCTTTTTCCCTCCCTTGGGAATTTTCACAGCTTTCTAAATCCCTGATTTTTAGGGGCTGCCAATGGCCAAATCTCTGATTTGCCACTTGCAACAATCAGCCCAGAGGTAGTTCCAACATGTTCCCCACTCATGGAGTCATGGTCAGCTGATTTTAACATGGTTGTTCCATTTGTCCTCCTGCAATCAATATAAAATATTATGTTTTTATACAAGTGTCATAGTCAAATAGTTAGTTGGGTCAAATCAGATCTCTGCCCAACAGTCATAATAATTAATTACAATTATTAAATTCGAAATTCGGAATTGCCATAAATGACAAAAAATTTCCAAATTCGAATTTACTAAAAACGAAATAATTTTCCAACAAATTTAAATTTCAAAAATACTTTATTTTTGGGGATGTCACATTATGGTACATGTTGATGTGACAGTGTTGGTGATCTTGGTACATGCTTGGTAGAGGCATGTGTTGGTGATGTTGAGCATCTGGTTGATAACTTCTCTTGGTGATCGTGGATCTGGTTTCATTGATGCTGAGTATCAATGACAATGACATGTTGATAGTGATAGGTTGGATACAATGATAGGTTGACAATGACAGGTTGATTACAGGTTGATTGATATATCAATGACAATGATTGTGGTAGTGACAGTTTGGTCTACACTTATATTTTAGGGCGACAAGATGGGGCAAGGAAAGGGGGTTGTAGCCTCCTTCCAATTGGTGCCGTAGAACACAGGGAGTTGGAGCTTCCTTCAGGATGGAGCCTGAGAATCAGGGGGTTGTAGCCTCCTTCTGGTTGGAGCTAGAGAATTCAGGGAGTTGTATCTTCCTTTAGGTTGGAGCATGTAAATAGGGGGTCGTAGCCTCCTTCTAATGAATGCATTCTTTTGATATATAAGAAAGCATTATGTGGTTTTCTCCCATTTGGGTTTCCATGTAAATTCTGGTGTACTGTGTATTTGATGTAATGTGATGCTTATGTTTATATGCTCATGATATATTGATGATACATTGATGATATATTGCTGATTAAGTTGAAGTTTATATATTATGGTTAAAAGTGGTACAAGTGCTCATACTGATTCATCCCCCCCTCTTAGTATTCCAACAGTTTCTAATTTTATGATATAGGGAGTGTTTCTCTCATAAATTTTTGAGTTAGTTATCCTCTTGTAAATCTATTTAAGCTTATAACTTTCTTGATAAAAATTTAGTCAAAGTTTGTATAAACACCTTGTGTATGAACTCAACTCATGATTAAGAAATCCCACTCATAAGCTAAGTTCATACACAAGGTGGTTATACAAACTTTGACCAAATTTTTATCAAGAAAATAATAAGATTATATAGCTTTACAAGAAGAGAACTAACTCAACAATCTATAAGAGAAATACTCTCTAGATCCTAAAAACTAGAAACAAATCACAATAATAGAGTTAGTTGGAGGAATGCTCTTAACTACTCCATAAAACTAGGAAACCACAAGGATTCATCATACAAACCACAGTAATAATCAATAATGAAAAATATTTGGATATGACTAATACATATGCAAATGGTAATGGTAGGGACTATAATTCCTATCAAACGACAAATGAAGCAATAAGATTCCAAATGCAAGTGTAATGGCAAAGAGTTTTTTTTCTAATATGAATGATCAAGATTTGGGTGGGTTGGGAATCTTGGAATTTCCACATACGTTGTAGTCCACTATAAGGGACAATATAGTGGAATAATTAATTATTGTGCTCTATGATAAGGACAATATAGGTTAAGTTGCCAAAAAGAAGAAGGTGATATGATAATATTATGTGCGGTATGGGCTGCAAAAGCTTAGTAAACAAGTTGTAATCTATAGGTGGATAAGAGAATAATTTATTATTTTTCCTATTGTTTAAGTGATAAACAATAGAAAAGTGAATAGGTGGATAAGAGAATCGGTGGATAAGAGAATAATTTGTTATTTTTCCTATTGCTTAAGTGTTTAAGTGATAAATAATAGAAAATGAATAGGTGGATAAGAGAATAATTAGGTGATGTAATAATATTATGTACGGTATGGGCTGCAAAAGCTTACTAAACAAGTTGTAATCTATAGGTGGATAAGAGAATAATTTGTTATTTTTCCTATTGCTTAAGTGATAAATAATAGAAAGTGAATAGTGTACATTAATAATAAACATGGTTTTGGGTAGATAAAAACCTTTGTTTCATATTTTGGAAAAAAACATTTGACCACTACAACATATTTTTAATATATTTTTTTTAAGCTTTTGCTTGAACTAAAGTTACAAAATCATTAATATTGAAATGAAATACATGTACAAATAACATCTATGATCATACATCTTTATTTATCTTAAACAAAAGATAAAAATACTTCATTTTTTTTTTTATCTTTTTTCTTAGATTTTTTTTTGACGTTGTCCAACTAGCATCCAAAGTGTGGACATGTGTAACATTTATCTCTTTTCATTGCTTATTTGCATCCATTGAAGAAAATGAAACTATATCCCTTTCTTGATCTAAGAAATCTAACTCATGCCTCCTATTTTTTAGTCGTAATGAATTTTGTGCTTAGGGATTGATGAGAGCAAAGTAGGTCCTTGAGATGTGGTAGTAACAATGCCTTCTCCACTACCCTTTGGCACTACAAGAACAATAGACATTGCTGAATGATTAGGTAATGAATCTTGGTAAGTCTTTAATATATATGCTCAATGGTTTTGAAACGATCAAGGGGTTGTGGGATGGAGTGTTATCCTCCCCACCCAAGTTCTATTTCTGTAAGTGACATGTTCAGCTCATAAATATAATATTATTATAACAACTTTGAGCCTTGGTGTTGGCATGGCCTTGTTCCCTAAAGAATCTAGGGTTTACCTTGGGTACCATCCTTGGGATGAGGGGAAGTGCTCAGGGGTTTTCCCTGGGATATGTTACCTTAAAAAAAGAGTAAAAACATAATCATTATTTTTTAAGGCCAAAATTGTTATACCATATTTGATCACCTTGTGCCCAAAGAGACAATTTCAGCCTTTCATTATGCTTTTCATGATTTGCACAGACACTTATTAGGCTTATTTGACACTTGATCACATATTGTATTCCCCGAACTAGGGTTTGATCGCACCTTGTGTTCCATATACTTGTGATCAACCATGAGTTGTGTCCAAGCAACTAGTAGTCTCCTAGAAAATACCTCAAAAGATATAAAAATGCTTTATATGGATAGGGAGGTGATGTGCTTTAGCAAACCTCATGGTTTATAGACCAAGAACCTAATAACAATATTACAAACTTAACAAGAACTTTGTCGAGTTCTCGTTTTTTCAAGGATCACATGTTTTACCCCATTTTTAAAAATGGTGCTACCGGTAGCACCCCCTTCCCTTTTTAGGTGCTATTTTGATGTTTTTAATTTTCTGATCCATTATATTTTTTTTAAATGCTTATTTTTCATCTATTTTCAATTTCTTCTAATTTTTTTTCAATGGTGTTTTTAGTTATTTTTCCTTCCTTCTTTCAATCTTAAAAATATTTTTAACTATTTACTTTTTTGAAATTAAGATTTTTCATAAAATTATGTCTCAATTAATTTATAGTTCCATAATTTTAAAATATAGTGGAAACCATCATTTTTAACACATTGTTTACCTTTACTTCAATATATAGAAAATAATTGTAGTTAAATAAAACTATTTTTTAATATTTAACAAAAAAATATAATTTGATTTTTTTTTGATAAATTAAAAACTAAAAAAACTAAGGAAAAGAAAACAATTGAAATTATATATAAAAAATAAAAATATAAAAGCAAATTTATATTAAAAAAGAGAATAAAGAAAAACTTAAAAACTAAAGAGAAAAAAAAAACCAAAAAATTAAAATTATATGATGATGATGATGATTAACGTCCACTAAGACCGAATTGGTCTATCGGACCTTAAGAAGGTAAGTGATTACTTGTGATTCTTTAGAATTTTGTTTTTGTGCTCGAAAAGCATTAAGAGAAGCTTTCCAAGATCACCATACTTTTGTTGAGTTAAGAGGTTAGGTAGGTTGGTAGTGTGATAAATATTTTGAAAATGAGATCTAATATGGGTATAGGCTTGTTGGCAACCCCAAAATATTTTCACCCCTTAAAGAAACGAATAATAAATTCTGTAGCTACCTCCGCTTCATCACATGATCATTGCTACTTGAAAGATGAGTTTTGGGCTATAAAAGGTTTTTATTTTTCTTAATTCTCGTTTTCATGCTTCGTTCATGACTGAAAGCATGAACGAAGCATTGCAACTTATGAATTTATTACAATTGAATTTAAGGCTTATTTCCCTAGGAGAATAAATGTTCATACAAACCTTGTTAAGAATGATATTTTCCTTTAAGGCATATCTCATGTCAATAAATAGATGTTTTAAAATTGCTCATTGTTATAAGGTATACTCTGGACCTTTAAATGATACACCAAGAATCGATTGATGTTAGGCTATGAGTTTGTTTCATGTATGATTCTTGGTAAATCCTTTCTATGGTTGCTATGCTTTGATTTGTCAAGCACCTCTTTTCCTAACCTTAAAATGAGCAACTCCACCCTTTACACAATGATGATACTCAAACGCATCTGGTCGTATTCTGTACTCTGCTGATAGTGGAAGTTTGAAAACAACATGTCCATCATTTCAAGTTAAGTCTCAGGCTTTGTTCTGTACTCTCGACAATTCATTACACAAAACGGCCGATTCTCGTATGAAACCCTCATTCCTTCATTTAATTCGCGCGAGGGTTTTATTTCCTTGGTTTTAGCTCTGGTTCTTCCTATTTTGTGAAACCCTTCATGCTTACAGTGATTTCTGTTGCCCCCGTGACTGCTTGTCTGAATCTATATGGCCCCTGTCGTCCGTGTCGAACCAAATGGCTTGCAAACCCTGCTCCTGTATGATGACGCAAGGGAAGACCTTAAGGGTCAAGGTTGGCTCAAATTTCTTGAGAAATTTCAAGGTTACAACTTGCAAGCGGCCCAGGAATTTGCCCTCTCTTTCGATGGATGCTGAGCCAAAGTGGGTGACATTCAAATTGAAATCACCGAGGAGTTTTTGAGCCAGGCAACAGGTCTTCCCCTTAGCGGGCAAAAATGGTTTAAAAATTCCAAATTAGAGGAGGTGCTGTGGAGTCTGTTCTTTACCTCTAGGAAAATCCAGTGTTGTGTTAAAGGTATGCCTATATCTCTGTTAAAGACTAGGTGGCACGGTTTATTGGTGGTTTTAAGGTAGTTCGTTACCTGTGAAGGTCGCTTCGGCCTCATTTTTATTTACCACATAAGACTGTTAATGAACTTCATCGGTTTCCAGTTGAACATGCCTTTCTATTTATTGAGAAGTTTATATAAAATGACCAAGAGGTATAAGAGACAGTGTTTGAATTCCAATTTATTTCATCATGGGTTGATAAGGATGTTGTTAGTCAATCATTTAAAATTGTAGGGCGATGATTGGGATACTTTCCTATCTTGAAATGGCTTTGTTACATCCAGCGCCGTAGAGGTTGATAAGCCCATGTTAGAAGAAACCCCTATCCCTTCCATTGACAGAACAATCTCCTCATCCAAAGAACCCTGTGATAGGGCCATGCTCGATGAGCCCATGTCCTAGCAACAAGATGCTGACCCAAGAGCCATTGATTTTCATGAGCACGAGCAGTACATCTGCCCTAACACCTTTGCAAAAACCGTAAATAGGCCCTCGCACAAACTGTCTAAAAATGACTCGGATATAGGGTTTAAAAACAAAAGGGCAAGAAGATTAATCTTTAGGAGCCTACGAAATAAATTGAAGTCTCATATGAACTCGATCAAAGTGATCGAGATCCATGAGAGCTCCAATTCAGAGATCGAAAAATTATTGGCAAGAGAAGACCCAAGTTACCTCAAACCAGATCTCAGCTAGACCTACGATTTCGTAGACAACCTGCCACTGTGCCTGAAACATAGCGAAGGCTTTCCAGGGATCAAACTCGGTAAAGAACCCACAAACAATAGTGGTAGTGTTCTGACGCACGACCATGGGTATCCTCAACCATCTGTCTCAGATCCACAGTGTGAGGTGTGTTTATTTTGGATAGAAAAATATTACACAGATGTCCCGTCCCTTCAAGCGAAGATCAATACCCTCACAGCTCAGATTGACTCGTTAACACATGAAAACCACATAGTCAAGGTCAGTGCACACAGGCAAGGAAAGCGTTTGAAGAGAACTGGAAACGTCATAATAAAAAATGCCGAGTGTGTCAAAGCAGTGATTAATTCTGAGGTTTTATGAGCCAAATTTAGCATTCAGTTGAAAGGTAAAAGATTTGTGTGATTTTGTTGATTTGTTCTTAATTGATATAGATTGAATTGGTTTTCTGCTGTTTAAAATAAGACTAGCTACATAATCAGCAGATTCTATAGCCAGTTTGTTTTCATTCGAAATATTGGAAAATGGTGGTTAAATGAATATCTAAATTTCTTTATTTTTCGTTTTTCCTTTCAGGATATCGTGCAGCTTGTGGAGACATAATGATATGGAGCATTTCTGGGGTCATTATCCATTTCTTTGGCTCATTTTGTAAACAGAAACAAACTCTTTTAATCTTAAGAAGATATAGTTTGATATTGAGTGGTTTTATTACCCTCTATTTTTGTAATTACCAAATCATCACGGGATTTGATTCTATCTTAAAAGATAGTATGCTTAATTTTCCTAAACTCTTTAAATACTACATTTTTTTGTAATGAAACCATCATCACTTGGGGCAGAAGATGGACGATTGATTTACAAACTTTAATGGAACAACAATACACATTTCGGCTTTAGCTTCTTGTGGATGGTGTCTTCATTTAAGTTTTGTTTATCCTGATGTGATAATAGGTTTTGATAGCTTTAGTCTTCATGGTTTATTATGTTTTGGGATAATTCCTTTATAAATGTTGTCCATAAATGATGCTTCAGATATTAATCATGTGATCATTTATTCAACTTCAATTACATGATTTCTCGTTAATTTTCGTTGAAAGATTAAATGCAAGGTTATTGCTAACATATTTTTCTTAATGTAATTACTTGCAATCATGAGATCACAGTAACTATTTGTATCACTCTTTCTGTCATTAAAATTCAACTACCAACACAATTGTTCTGCATTTATTTAGAACAGATTTAAGGTTCATTGCAGGGTTTCCTCCTGGACAAGGTGGTTAGATGTTCTTTGATCGTACAGATGTTTGGATGCATATCATTAGCTCGCTAACATGTTAGCTTATTTACATTTTTATGCTATTTGTTTATCACTGAAATTCGAACGTATGTTTTGGCTTTTGACTATCCATACATTTCCATTTCATAACATTTTCTTTTATTAGTTTAAGACTTATAAAGAAAAAATCAAAAAATATTTTTATGTGCTTTCTTTATCTGCTTCTTCAAAGTAGTCATTTTCACATTGAGTTTCGTAAGTTTAGATTAAAACTTGCAGCTTGTAAATAATGTCCATAAATAAGAGTTATCTATCTTTTGCTTAAATACATCTACTACAGTTACATTAGAGCATATATATATATATATATATTGTTCAGTAATTAGATAGTTATTTCTTTCTTTTATTTTGTTTCTTTTAGGATTTTTAGATTGACTAATGGAGCCATTAAACCCGTCAGAACGAGTTATACCAAACGACTTAGGTTACTTAGACAACCCCGGACCAGACTCGTTTTTCCAATTGACGGACGATCATTTTCATTCGTCAACAAGGCTGGACAATATAAGAGAAAGTGCTTTTCATCTTCAACCTTCTTAGTGTCACAAAGGTGACACACTCTTTCATCCCATGACATTTTAGGAATTGACCAACACCGAGTTTCACTATGGAGCTCGTGAGAATTTGTTCTTATCTTAGCAATGCTTATTTTTTTCTTTACACTTGGAAAAACAGATAGATAATTTTGATCTTCTAGATTAGGGTTGATTACATCTTTATAATACCTTAATTTTATTT
>ML829110.1:7625-26059 GCA_009831015.1 Picea engelmannii | reverse complement strand
CTAAGATTTTGTCCTTTCTATTTATTTACTTTTCATGTAAATTTAAGGCGAAAAAAATATTAGTAAATAAATTTTTAAGTGACCATTTTTTTTTTTTTGCATAGAGATTTATTCTCAAAACCACGGTTTCAAGTAGGTTGAAATGAACCATAATTTTAACGTTTAGAAATGACTTTTTTCTTTAGTTATTGTCACTTTTTTATTTAGGTGTTAATTTTAAGGTTTTTCTGAGTTACTATATGAGTTTTGAAGGTCATGCTTGAAAAATATTGTAATTTTGATCATGTTTAAAAAAATGGTGTTACCCGTAGCACCACTTTTTGATTTAGAAATTGATTTTCATGTTTTTTATGCAAAAATATGAGTTTTTGAACTAAATTAACATTAAGTTGGTAATATTATTTAATTAGAAAAAATAATAATAAAGAAAATTGTGTTGTTTGTAAAGCAATAAGATAATATGCACTAATACATTGAAACACAAATAATTTAGATATCATTCCTTATAACAATGCAAAGCTTGAAAGATAACTTTTATGTGTTGTATTTATTGACCATGAACAAGAGAATCCCACGAAAGAAAGAATCAAATACACAATATATGGGGCTCACTTATTTATTGAGCATATTATTATACAGAGATATAAATTGAAGTGTTGCAACATGAAAGTTGTGAATTGATTTTTTATGGTGACATATATGTAAAGTGAATAAAAGAAATTGGTTATGAGTTGAGGATGTTAAAATAAAAATATAATTTATTTGTAAAAAAATGGGAAAATTGTAATAGTAGTAGATTGATTTAGTGCAGATACTTGGTTAAGAGTTATAAGAGTTATATTGTATATATGATATTGTTTTTAGGGTTTTATAGGTTTTTATAATTTTCTAAGTTTTTATCTTCCCTTCACTCAATTTAGTGTTATATTGCTTGGAATTCTCACTGGAATACATGTTCTTGTATTTGAATATATTTTAATTTATTTTGAAATGAATTATTTAATGGTTGAAAGTGTTTGAAGAAAGGTATTTTTTTTTTGTTGTTGTTGTTGTTGTAGGTGCAATGTTTTAAGTTGTTGTGGTGAAGCTTATGCAAAATGAATAAGGATAAGCAATATGTTTTGGTGAGTTATTCTCTTGTCCTACTTTATTTATTTTTCAAAAAATTAATTCATTAGGTAGGGAAAACGTGTTTATTTAGTTTGTTTTATCTTTTGTCCCATTGGTAAAGCCACAACCCCTTTGTCAGGGATTTTTAGAGGTCCAAAATCCCTTTAAACTGAATTGGTGACTCCATTGGAAATAATTCTATGAATTCTTCTTTTGTTGGGTTGTTTCTTTGAGACTCAATTAGTTGAGTTAGTTGAGACTCTTAGAACATTGTTTTGAATCAATTATTTATATGCACATTCCTAGGAGTTGTAATGAATGTAATGTCATTTATTAACAAATAGCATTTTAAATTGACATTTGTTGCATTAATTAAACATATCGACATGAATGTAAATATTTAATGAAAATTGCATCATAAATTTGCATCATTAGATAGACATCAATATAAGCATGCGTGCGCACACACACATGATAAAAATGTTCACATCATAAGACAAAATAGGTAATATCTCTCAAAAATTGGCTCAACAATTTGTTGTTCTTTGAGATGTTCACATCGAGAGAGCAAATAGATAACTTCTCAAAAATCGACTTAACAACCTATTGTTCATGTCTAGGGAACTATGCCAAGGCACCCTTAACAGGCTTGCAATCTCCCCACTTTAGGCTATAGTGAAATAGTATAGTATCTAGAGGGGAATCCCTCATTCTTGATAGATCTTTTTGAAATAATCTCAGAAATTTCATATATCTTTTAAAATATGCTAAAAAAGAGATTAATGAAAATGTGATAGAACAATGTATGGAGGTCTTTATAAAATTTTTGCACCATTATCTTGTTTATCAAACATATTGAGAATATAATGATTAGTTTTGAAGATTTATAAAGAAGTGACACTTTTTATCTATAGTAATAGTAATATGACAATGATAATAATTTATAATAGAAAAAACAAAATAATTAATCTGACATAAAAAAAAAAATGGATGTTTCTAGTGTGCTCAAATAGAAGGAAAACATATTGGGCAAATACGAATCTAGTAACTCAAGGATTATCCATAAAGTTCACATATAGTTCATATTCATAAATATGATCATCCTTTATAAAAAATGGTGTAGTAATAAATATGAAATATGATTTATGAAAGCACTTTAGGATTGATTCAAATTCATATTATTAAAATATTTCAACTCAAGTCATAAATACATAGCAAGTATCTCAATCCCTTGCGATGTCTTGATTTCTTTCATTTATTTCCCTCGAAACCTAACTACCTTTTGAACTAATAACTATCTTTTCCAAAAATAATTGAAAGTTGCTAGGGCCTCAAATCACTAATCCAATATTCTTCTCTAGAAATATCTATAGGACATCTACTATACTGTGTATTTTTAACCATTTCAATTTTTTTTGCATACTGGATGATGAAAGGAATATCTATAAGACATCTACCATACTGTGTATTTTTAACCATTTCATTTTTTTTTCATACTTAATGATGAAATAAAAGCATCTTCATTTTTTTTTCATACTTAATGATGAAATAAAAGCATTTTGAGTCACCGAAAATCCCTTGCTCTAAAATATTGCAATCATCATCCATTCATTTCCCATTCTCCTTGAAGAAATATCTAAGTCCATGAAAAGGTCAAATGAAGCAGAAATAGAATTTGATATAAATCAACAAAAACAAGAGATAATTTATAAAAAATATAATTTTCCCTTAAGAAGCATAGTAATATCTTGGAACACCCACCCCTCATTATTCCTTCGTCTTACTTGTTCTTCATTGTATATCTAATGATTATATAACCAATTGTCTTTAGTCCAGGGAGGGGGTAAGCCTATTTTGTATAAAGGAATGAATTTTTCTTTGAATCGCTTATCATTCCAACTAACTACATTACATTTATTTTAGTTGTTTGTATGAAATTTGATTTTGTATGATCTTTACCAACATCAATAGATCATTAATACCCATAGTAGTAGGTACTTCATATTGTATTTACTATTCTGAAATTTAATAACATCATCTACCACCTCAATATTATCTTTGATATATGTCCATGACTTGTTAACCTCAATTTGTACCCTTTGTGCCACGTCTTTCGTGCGTTGTAACACATCAAAGTGAATTATGAGATTATTCATCATTACTATGACTTGATCCTAGACTATATGTTTAGCTCCAATTAAATATTTCTTCCCTGACATTTCCTTCAGAATTTGCTCTATGGACCTTTTCAATTCATTAATCACCTTGTTTACTTTAGATATGATATTATCTTTTTCAACAATTCTTTATCATTGTATCTTTGCTCTATGGACCTTTTCAATTCATTAATTACCTTGTTTTAGATATGATATTATTTTTTTCAACAATTCTTTATCATTGTATCTCTTTCCCTTATGTCTGACCTAAATTCTATTACCTCCAAATCCTTCATTTTAAGATTTTAATCTATATTATCTTTTTCAACAATTCTTTATCATTGTATCTTTCTTTATCATTGTATCTTTGCTCTATGGACCTTTTCAATTCATTAATCACCTTGTTTTAGATATGATATTATTTTTTTCAACAATTTTTTTTATCATTGTATCTCTTTCCCTTATGTCTGACCTAAATTCTATTACCTCCAAATCCTTCATTTTAAGATTCTAATCTATATTATCTTTTTCAACAATTCTTTATCATTGTATCTTTGCTCTATGGACCTTTTCAATTCATTAATCACCTTATTTACTTTAGATATGATATTATCTTTTTCAACGATTCTTTATCATTGTATATCTTTCTCTTATGTCTGACCTAAATTCTATTACCTCCAAATCCTTCATTTTAAGATTTTAATCTACTTTCACTTAGAGATTTTATTTATTCAATATTACTTCTTGTTTTGCCCTTTGACTTGGTAAAATATACATCTCTTTTTATGACCTCTGTTGCTGGAGTAAAAAACCATTAAACTAAGTTACTTGATGCCATTTCTTCTTTTTCTTCTTTTAACTTGTCAATTACATGATCCAATCTAAAATTTTGATCTTGCAATTTATATATTTTTCCCATAAAATCCTTTTTTTCTTTCCAAGCTTCCACTAATTCCTTTGTTTGAATAAGCTCAACATTTGATATCTTCAACTTTGATTTAAGTGATCAAATCTCTAAAACTTTCTCTTTAACTAAGGATTTCACAACATCTTTCATTATTTCGGTTTGTCCCAAGAGTAACCACCTTTTCTTCAAGATCATGAATATTCACAAGTCTAGATTTATTTACAATATTTTCTTTCTTTAATTGCTTTTTTACATTGACTATCTATGTCATTCTATCTTATCAATGACATGCATTTCATTTAATTCAAACTTGATCCTGGTGGTATCATATTCATGGGGTTTAATTTTAGCTTTAGATTTATTCACCTTTAGTTTAAAAAAAACATATCAAATGTATTGTTATCATAATTGAGTGAGGTTATCAGTCTAAAAGCTATCTATCCTTTATTGTATACTTGAGGATATAGTTCTCTCTTTGATTGGCTAGGTTGATTTTTAATTGAATCCATTAGAAAAGTTATCCGAATCTACTCCGTTTCCTTTTCATTAGATGTGATCTCAGACAATTCATCCTTATTCCCAATATCCTTTATCACCTCCTTTAAAGTAAGAGTTGTTGGATTTTGAGTAATAGATAACATGAAGCTTTCATTGATCTGTTTCTCAATATTGTTATCAAGATTTTTCTCAATTTCATGCATCACATCTCTAATTCTTGTTGGGGTACATGATCAACTACATACTTAATAACATACTCATTTTTTCCATTTTTCCTACTATTTAGGATGATTTCTATTTATAACATGTCTATTTTTAGCAGGTGGATGCATATGTAATACCATGGGTTTCCAAAACCACAGGCTCATAAACCACCATTAGGTAAATTCCTATTTTCTAGAAGGAAGAGTGCTTCATTCCTTGATTTTAGGAGACAATTCCTATTTCATGGCCATAGAGTGCACTTGAGTGAGAATATTATTCTCCTAGATAAGTGTGCACTTCTCCTTAAGTCTTCAGTTCTATTTTTTTCCATGGAGTCCGGTTATACATGTACGAGTTCTCACTTGTGCATGACTAACTCCAACCTAATGCATATTGCTCCTCTTGTGGAGAGTTCTATATATATTATACTCATGATCAAGGATTAATACAAGGTGATTAGATTTGGTTTCTTAGTCTCTTATGTGTGAAGATTGATTCTATTTTTCTCTCTCCTCTCTTTCTTTTTCTATTAACTAGTGTAGTATTTCCTACTCACAATTAGATCTTGGAGTGTGGTTTAATCCTACATGGTATAAGAGCTATTATTGTGAGGGATTATTCACTTTTATTGCAGGTTTATAGATCATATTGGACAACCCACAAAGGACTATGGATCATCCATATTCTTCAATGATCTTGACACCCTTCAACTACTTTGAATGGAATCCCAAGATAGAGCTTCTATCTCGCAACAAGGGTTTGTATAGGGTCACCATGGGGACTGATGTCAAGCCTACTTCAGCCATAGAGAAAGCAAAACAATTCAACATAATGGATGAATCCTATGAGATATTGTGCTTGATCATCTCTCCAGATCTCCTCTTCCATGTCGATACTTGCAAGACTCCTAATGATGTTTGGACAAAGTTGAAGGATTTTCTAGGCAAGCAGGAGAACCTAGGAGGTCATCAACTAGAGAATGATATAAATGCATTGAATCTAAGTGATTTCGAGAACCTACATGACTACTTATGTAAGTTTAAAACTTTCCTTTTGCATGTTAGGGCTTGTGGAATTGATAAGAAAGATGAACAATTAATGTTTTCAATTCTAACCAAACTAGTGTTGGGCTCTAAAGATGTCTTAAAAACAACCTTAGTTTAACATCAATTTATCAACCCGAGGATTCGTCTTTTATTTCAAGAATATAAGCAAAGTCTATGCAGATAGTTGTAGAGGTTAAAATCGTGTAGCTACAACATATATGAGTTTATCAATAATCAAGTCCCTCACACATTCATTAAGACTCTGAAATTAAGATCTTACTCAACATAATTATAATCTAATCTATAACATGCTGTGAATTTAAGGCATTAACCAAATTGATGAATTCATCTAGCTAAGAAACAATAATTTAATCTGTGAAAACACTTAATGAATCAATGTATTTCATCTGACTATGAAAACAATAATTCAATCTATGAAAATAGTTAATGAATCAATCTATCAATGACTATTTAACCTGCTAGAAAAGAAACAACAAATTACTGTGAAATTAAGAAAGAACAACAAATGCAGATTTAAGCGAAAGGAACAACAATTGTGAATTTAAGCGAAAGGAACAACTAATGTAAATTTAATAAAGGAACAACGTATGCAAAAATGAGAGGAACTATCAAACAAATAAACTAACAAAAATGGGAAATGGAAGAACAATTGATAACCTAATGAAACATCTATCCTCTGTAAAATAACATAACCAATTTATAAAAAACATCAACACACTCACACATTTATCTTAATTGTTGCAAAGAGATTTAAATTACAGGACTAAAATCAAATTGATACGATTACAGATTGAGAAAGTAACTCGTTCCGACTGGGCCCACGGTCTTCAGAAGTACTGCTGCTAGAAACTTAGTATGCAAAAATGGTAAAAACGCTCAAGGCTTCCATTAGCTTCATAACTGGTAAAACATTTACAATAGAATGCTTGTACAGAGCAATTCAGAGATCTGAATGCTTGGATAAATTTGTTGGATCATTTCTATGGTTCATTACCCTCTATATATTACAATAATATGGGTAAATTAAGCTATCCCGAGGATCGATAGATCCTCAGGATTTCTTTTACTATTTATAAAGATTACAAAATAGAGAGTCAATCTTCCTCAAAACTGGTTTGCACTTGATTTCTTTGATCTCCAATAGTCTATGTATCTTCATAATCTTCTCATCTATCTTGAGTTTAACCATAATTTTCCATTTCCGCAATAAAACCAAACAATTCAAACCAAAATTCAGAAATGATCTAATATCACTTAATAATATTTCTAGAAGACTTTTTAATAATTTTATTTCTTAATTATTTCTAATTAATGGAAAAGTCAATCAAGATTATATCATAAAACATGGTGATAAGGAGGATATTTTTACCTTTTTCTCAACTCAACATACCCCCCAACTTACCTTCTTGCATGTCCTCATGCAAGCAAATATTTTACATGTAAAGCAATGATGCTAAAGGGAGGAGAGGTCTATTCTCCAGTTCTTCTGAACCCATTCTTACTTTTGAGCTCTTCAAAAAAAGCTTCTTCCTCCTTCTTACAAATTTCATAATTACTCTTGTAACCCTCTGAAGGATACCAAATAATAGGAGGACTATATCTGCACCCAATCTAGGTAGGCCCTTCATCTAGGATCATCCTGGCATACCTCTCCAACCTGAAGGTAGCTCATGAAAGTTTTTGAAACCAAAGGGTTCCCTATTCTTGACTGCATTTGGGGAGGCATCCCATCTTAGTTTGGAAGCAACAATAGCTTCTTCTTTAAGCTCCCTAAAATATGGTAGTCCTAAATGTACAACCTGTCGGTGGATAGGAGCTAAAGATTCTATAACCTTCTCCCTTTTCATGAATGTTTTGTGCTACATAATGGCTGCAAATGATTTAGGAGGTTCCCCTCTGATCCAGAGGTCTAGCCCAGTCTCCCTTTTCATGAAAACCTTGTGTTCTTTAGCCCACCTGGTTTGGTTCTTGGTAAAAGACAAAAAAGCTTGAAACTGTATGTCCCCAATGAAAGGATTAGGGTTCTCTTTTTTGTTTTCTCCCAAGATGAAGTTGTGAAGGTATGGCTCACACAGAAAGTATTGCACTCCTTCTTCTTGTTCTCTAAAGCATGAAACAAACTCAGAAACAGTGGTGAACTCTAAAGGTTTTCCTACTCTAATAGCTTTTATCCTTAACAACAAATAACGTTCTAATAAAAAAAGGTGTAATTAGTGGTAGGAGACCTGCAATCTACTATATCAGAATAAATAGAGCATTTTTCTTTGATTTTCTCCAAAGATTTATCTAACTGTCCCTATACTTTCTTCACCTTTCCTTGAGCTCTGCTGAGCCCAACAAAAGTATCATTCTCTGTTGTTGACATGGCTTTAAGTTGCTTGAAAACTTTATGATGCTTTTCCATGGTTACCATCTCACTTCTACATTGAGTCATGGTCTGTTGGGTTTGCACCAATTATGCCTCTAACCTGTTAATGACAACACTCTGTTCAGGAGATTGAAATGCTCCCTCAGTCTGAACAACTATCTATTTTTCCGCTGGGGAATCTGTTTGGGTCTCTGTATCAATTGTCTCCAAAGGAGAAGGAAAATCTGTAGGAAGCACTCCCTTAGTTTGGACAACTGTTTCTTCTACTGCTGGAATCTCTGTTTGTGTCTCTATCTCTACTATTTCCAATGGAGCAGACAATTATGTCTATGTTGCAACAGAACTAGTATGGACTATCCTCCTAGGAAGTGGGTTCCTTCCCTGTTTTCTAGGCCTTTTAGATTTCTTCCTCTCATAGGTTTTTTTAGCTTGCTCCAACTGTTTCCTTAATTATCTAATTATTTATTTGAGTCTACCAATTTTTTGTTTCAGTACTTTGATTTTTTTAATCCTTTTTCTCAATATCCTGTTTTCCTTTTTCAATTTCTCGATTTTATTGTGGCCTTTTCCTACTATTTTCTGTTTATGGGTAATGTCAAGGTCTTCCCCACCTTGATCAACTAGTGAATGTTCCCCTGTTTATTTTGTGTGCTCTGTCTGTTCTACAGGACTGTTTACCTCAATGTGAGGTTATGACTGTTCTGTATCTTTGGGGAATGCCATCTCTATGTCAGGGAGGTCCAAGGCAAGGTTTGAAGAAGAAGTTGATGCTTGGTGTTCTTCAGACCTGCATGTGTCTTCGGTAACCGATGTACCTAAATTCCCTAGTACTTGAGCCATTTCTACTTCAAACTTTTGAAAAATTGTTCTGTAAGGTTTTCAAGTGATGGATGTTCTGTCTGTGCATTTTATTGAGTGTCTTGTGAGGGTTGTTCTATCTGCATAGCTTCCTAAATGTTTTCAGGTTGAATTTTCTTTTTTCCCCTTTTTCTTTTCACAGTAGAGGTCTCAGGGACAACACTTGTTCTTTTTCTCCTCTTCCTTGATGTTTATGCCTGTTTGGTTTGGGTTTCTGCTAGCTGGATGGGGTTTGCTTCAATTTCAGGCTGGGGTAGTGGAGTTTCAATTTGGGCAGTCCCTCCTTCTTCCTGAGCTGTCTCAATTATCTGTGAGGGGGTTTCTTGGTGAATTTAGGGTTGTTCGATTTGTAGGGGCCTATTGGACTCGATTAGATCACCCCAAGTTATTTGAGTTTGGCTCAGGGCCCTGTTTACTATTATCTTTACTAGTCCATGGTGACTAATTATAGTGACAGGATCTTTAGCCTTCTGAGTTCTTACAACAACTTCATGTAACATGGCATTTAAAAAAAATGGCAAATTTATTACTAACCTCTATTTTAGTGCTGCTAACAATTTGAGGTGGTGTGAACTCACTACATCATACCTCCCATCACATGTGATATAACTTTGTATTACTCCTTCCATCTCCCTCCATGGCTTGCTAAGAGTGGTGGGGTTGAGTCCCTTCCCATTTTTATCGAGTTCTTCTCCAAGTTCTACAAAAGATTCCACAACCTCCTTGAGCACTGTATACTTCCCCGTCCACTGTATGCCTTCGTTGGGGAGGACTATAACCTCTTCTATAATTTCCTCAGTGACCGAAATTTGTATGTCTCAGATCACAGAGACTCCTCTCTGTAAGTTCTGAAAAAATGCTAGCGTGATATTTGTGTCATATCCTTGCAATCTGTTGAAATATTCTGTCCATCCCAGACGATGTAAAATTTCCCTTGCCTGGTCGGTTTTCTGCAACAATGTGGGCTCTCGGCGTACACTTCGACCACCCATGTCTTCTGTGAACAGATGAGGAAAACTATCGTTCCCATCTGCAACTTAATTCAACCAACTTTTGGGACAATATTACCAGAAATAGTGAATATCATAGAACAACAAATGTATATAAAAATGTGAGTTTTCCATTTATGGAAATCATTATGATCTATCGATAAATCTGTAGAATATCCGCCCCCTCATAAATGGAAAGGTCGACCTCGACCGTCGACATGTGCGAGTGTAATGACGACATGTAGTTCAAGTGAGGTGTGATTACTATGCCACCACCGCCGCTGGGGAACAATCATTAATAACCTTCAAAATCACTTTAATGGTAATCGTGAACAATAATCACTCTTGTGTGGGAAATTCAAATTTACATATCTATGTTCAAAAAAACTTTTAAGGAAAAAGATACAGAATAATTTAAATTTGTTCACGTGTTTAAAAATATTCCACATGTCATAACCTTGTTACTTTCCCTTGTTATTGGATATAACCAGAATGATAGCCTCGTTTTTAGGAAAGGAAGTCTAGGAACACACAAAAAACTTGGCGTATTTAAGGTAAAATTCCATACCACAGGCAGAGCCACTACTACCAGCAGGCATCTATAGCCTCGACAAGGTTTCCTTTTAACCCATAGATGAGCCCGTATCCTCAATAAATAGTTTGAATTGTCTTTTCCCAAAAAGACCACTATCCTGGTTTGGTAGCGAGATAATGATAATGCCACTCACTAAATCGTAACCTAAGTGAACAAGTTGGCTTGTGATGAGACCTCTTGTCCTTTGAAGAAAAAATGCCAAAGTCCATTTCCCTAGTGTGGTAGCCATAGTGGGAATGCCACTTATGTTATTATCTTATGATCATGGTAGGTTGGCTCGTGATGAGACCCCCTATCCTTTGTGGGAGAAGTTTATTACTTATATTTTAATTTTTGTTTCCATCATTTTTTTTTTAGGCTCTATTAAGGGAGGCTCATCTACTCCTTAAGAATGAGGGATGGTGTAAGAAGTGTAAGAATGCCACGTAAAATGTGCTTTAGACTCCTTATTATGATACGAAGGAAAATTATCATTCAAGTATATGTATATTTATAGGGAAATAAACTAATTATGGCGGTAAAATTGATTATGAACAATTTTTAAGATAATTCGGAGAAATTAATCCAAAAACGATTCGATAAGGTATGCTAGATAGTCCACAAAAAAATGACAAATCGTTACTTATGATCATTAGAAGTGGTGCTGATAAAAATCAATTAGTGAAGGTCATACCCAAAGGAGTGGATAATGTAATAATGGCATTCTTGTTTATGAGAAAATAATCGTGCCTTTTGGGAGAAAGGAACATCAATAAGGAAAAAATGTAGAAGGAACAACAACTGTTCCTGTTATCACTCCAAGAAAATCTCCTAGGCTGTAAGTCGGAGATGCTTGGTAACTTACTCTTTTTGGAAAATGTTTTCTCAATATTTGATATGGTTTTTGGGTCAAAATGAATATCTAAGTACTTGACTGTGTTTTCAAGACTGTTTAGAGATACAAAATCTCACAAGGCTTTCTAGCACCGTGGTCAAATAAAGTTTGATTAAATGGGGGAAAGAAAACAGCTATTGAACCATATTATGTTTCATGCCAACAAACACAATGGGTCTAACAACCAAGAAATAACTTATGATAATCAACTAAGACAATTAATCAGTGAGATGTCAGTCACTGCAAATTGAATGAGCTTCAACAAAGGACTTCCACTCATAAGCTATAAAAGAATAGAAGAGAAAATCTGACACAGAACTGAAAGAAGCTTGCATTTTTTTATAAAATAAGAATAGGTCTTTTCATTACAGTGGTAGCATCATAGCACTCAAAATCGAACCTCTTGTTCTCCAAATGTCTTTGGCTTTATAGCCTTACAAGATCAAATCTAGATCCATGAAAAATGGATCAGATTTGCCAAAAATAGTCAAACCAACAAGTGTAAGATGAGATCCTATAAAAATGGATCTGTAATTCTAAAAATGGAAAATCAAATCAAAATAGGAGAAGATCAAGTCTTGATGTAGTGCAGATAAGCCTCCCAAGGCTGTTTATGACTCTTCCAAAAGATAGAATTCGAATTTTCTGAGTTGACCAAAAATCCTATATTTTTGCCTTTGAAAAAGACACCAAATTTATTTGAATAACCTCTTCTAATCTTAACCCACACAAATAGCATTCAAATCTGACTTTATAATTCACCATTTATCCATTCCAAGAGGTTTCATTACATTCTGATTCAAAAATTTCTGATCTGGGCAAAAATTCTCTCATTCTGGCAGTTACAGGCTTTCGGTGGTTAACTGGAAAGCTTCTGTGTGAATTAACCACCGAAAACGCAGCTTTCGGTGGTTAATGAACAGTCGTCTTGTTCGCCTAAACCACCGAAAGTCAGAATTTCCAGCAAAAATTGCCTTTGGGAAAAATCAATTTTATCAGCCGTGGAATGTCCATTTTGCACGTTCAAATAGTCGATTTTCATCTACAGATCATAATCTTTCCAACGGTGCAATCAGATTTGGATTTGGAGTTAGGGAATCTGGAAAAAGTTTTGTTACAAGATTAGGCATCATTCTTGCGAAAATGACAATGCATTTTTTGTCGTTTACATCTGGCTCCAACTGGGATGGAGACCTCCCTGCGAGGTCTCCAAGAACCTAGCAGACCTTGTGCCTTTGGTATTGGGCCATGGAGTCATTCAGCCTTTTCGGTGGTTAATGAGCACACCCGGCTCGCCTAAACCACCGAAAACAAAAACTTACCCAAACATCAAAACTTGATGAATCTCAATTACCTGCAACAGTACAAAGACCTCAGGGCTTGCTAGATGAAGCTCATATTTCTATTTACAATGCTTCCATTTGTCAGTATGAGGTCCACAGGCACACCCACCATGACTATCTCCCATGAATAGGAGAGAAATGAGGATTTTAACCAATTGCATATTTCATCCTTCCAGAAACATAATGACGAAACCAAGCTGCACCACCACTAGCATTTTCATAAGGTATAAAAGCAGGGTCAAGGACAACAGTAAACCAAAAATCCACTGGATTGTGTGGACGATCATAAAGAAGCCACCGATAAGTTTGCAGTAATAATAAAAGCTCAAGCTGTGAAGCCACCAACAAAGAGTGTTGCCGGTTGCAACCCTGCCTATGTAAACCTTTTCTGCATGTTAGTAAATGACTTCAAGGCTTCTTAGATGAAGCTCCTTTCTTTCTGACTAAACTTGTAATCTCCTCCTGATGGGTTTCAGCTTGCAACTCTCCTTCCATAGAAGTCTCATTTAACTTAATTTTCACCTAGCCAAAACACCTCAAACACAAAAATAGAACTTTGCTACTGATGCAATTAATTATGTTTCATCATTATAATCCACCCTCAAGGCATTTGGGAAAATAAAACTCGGACCTGTGCAAAAATTGTAGCATTCTGCCCTGTTTCTACGCTTTTGGTAGTTAAAGAGACAAAATTTTGAAAACATTGACTACCAAAAGCTCTTCCTTTTGGTGGCTAATGAACAATTGAAATGTTCGCCTAAGCCACCAAAACTTGTGAATTAAAAATAGTTTAAAATGTGTTACCTCTCTAAAATCTTCTGCAGTCTGAGCAAGGTCTTCCAAGCCAGGATTTCCTTTGGGCAAAAGAAAGCTTGATAGAAGGCTCTTCGTGTTCCCTTGTTGATCACATTTCACAAGGCTTCTGCAGATTTTATCATCACTGGTGCTTCCAGAATTTGATTTCAGTCTGTCATTCTCTTTAACTGTTTTTTGCCTCTCCATCTGATGCAATGTCCTTCATGCTAATAGTTACTGATGTGGAAAATTTTGCATAGGTGGGAAACAAACACCAGTCACCAAGTTGCCAATTAGCATGAGAGAAACAAGACAAGAGTGTTAATTTCTTAGGGTCCTGCTGCCGCTGTCTAGATCTGAATCACCTACAGTTAACCAAAGAGAGCGAACATGTATGTTTGCTTCCTCTGCAACTGTCCCAATTTGAAACTGAATACATATCTGCAAATGAAATCTATTAGAAAACTGTACAACCATAGCTGAAGTTTGCTTCCATTCTTTTGGGCAGTTTCTCAATGGCAGGTCTCTCAGCACTGTCTTCATATCTTGGAATATTTGATTGATTTTGAAGATCCTCATTTCCTCTTCGGGTATTTTCTATGTTAGAGTCATCAACAAGGTCTGCCACTGAAGCAACCGGTTTGTTTATAACATTTTCACTGCTTATGAAACATGTGTTGCTATTCTGAATGCTACAAGGAGCTGTAGAGACTATTAGTCCAGAGGATATCCTAAGAAGTATGCCAGAGTCGCCTGAATCAACAATGCTGCTTTCCCTTTCAAAAGCTGTATGGTAGTTATTTGAAATGCTCTGACCTTAGTAGAGATCTTTACTGGAAGTGGGACCTAAAACTTTAGAATGAGGATCTCGTACTGATTTACGATTCAGATGTTTGTCTCTCTTCCCCAGAGCCCATATCTCATCAGTTGCAATTATACTAAGCATGCCCAAAGCAACTACTGCAATACCATGCCTGGTAGCCAAACTAAATTGACAAAAATGCTTACTGTAATAGCACATACATGAATAATAACATATTTGTATCCCAAAGCCAACCCAGAAATAACCTTAGTTGCTGCTGCAGTCCTGCATGAATGAACAACACCTCGGACAGGGCTGTAAGCATTTCTTGTGTATTACTCTGTGACAAAACCAAAAACAAGGCCAGCCCACAATCCATTGATTAAGCAAACAATGATACTCATCGGATTAATGAGCAAGGGGTAGCACATGGCAATATGTTCAATCCAGTTTTCGGTAATAAGCATCCCTTGAGGTCCTCCAACCCTCTAAAGGCGGTATTACTGGGAAGACTTGTAAAGCAAACGTTACCCTTGATTTTGATATTTCGTATCTCATATATGTTGTCAGAATGAAACATTGCACGCTCAAGAACTAATAATGAAAAATCTAATGCATTTCCAGCATTGTTATATATGTGTAAGTCCAGTGCCAATACTCTCCCCTCTTCTGAAAATTCAACCTTGTATTTTCCAAGAAACGCGTGCCTTTGCCCTGTGATCTGAGCAACAAGCATAAAAATGTTCCCTCAAAACCGAAAACGCTTGACTCCTCATCGCCTACTGCTGCCTTGATGAAAATACCAACACCGCGCTCCATAGTAACCTTGGCAAGGAACATGTATTCCACTATAAGCGTTCCTTGGATCCTTCAAACTGAAGAAATCATCTAAATAAGGCAGAGATCTGTGAAATAGAGAACTTGGCGCTTGGGCTTTGCGTGTCGACTCGTGACTTGGATTGACTCGGTATTTGGCTTGATCTGTGGCTTAATCCTCGGCTTGCTGATATAAAATGACCTTCCATTTTTTAGAGACAACCCTCAACACCTGTTACACATGCAAAGGACACGATATCCAAATAGATACCCTGCAATCAGAAAACTGAACTCGGCACTTGCAGCTGTCAAATTTGATCTTGCACAAACTCGGAAGTACCTCCACAGTTGTCTCGAATCCCCGCCCTGGCTTTGATCCACAGATCTCACATTGCCACATGTCCATTGCAGCATGAGGAAAAACCCCGAGTGTGTGATGCCCAACGTAAAGAACTCAGCCACAAATTTTCTCCAATAACCAATATTGTTATCAGGAGGACGATGTCGTTGATGGTAAATATATTGCATCAGCCCCCGGGCACACGATCCACTCTCCATGGCAGGCTGCTTTGTCAAAGACGTGGGCTGGATGTTATGCTATCGCATGTGATGCTGCAACTGCTGTTGTTGTTGCTGAAGATGAGACCGCTACAAGTGCTGAGGCAGTGACTATAACACTGCTGCTGTTGCTGCTGATGCATCATTCTCTGGTGCTACGAGGAACCCCCTGCCAAGTCAGTTTCCGACCATTGCCTCCGACTTCAAGGCTGTAGTTAAAGTTTTTAGCTTCATCATCATCTCTCATGAAAAGTAGAAAAGCTATATATACAGGGGCTTTGCACAATTGAAATGCTCCAAAGTGTAGACAAAAGTGTTTACCAAACAATTGAATACAGTTAGCATCCAAGTAGCATTCTCAACCTCAAGTGGATTTAACTTTACATATCGATGGTTGAAGGTGAAACCATCATGCATATCAACTTTGTGTTCATCTCTCAAATGATCCACTAAAAAGGGAATATCTCCAACTATCTTGCATTCATAGTCAACATATGGGCAGTTGTATGGCCTAAAAGTGCACTGAGCTTCATGATTTAATTTACTGTAGTAAGGAAATATCTCTTGACAACCATGGCTTTGATACTTGCAAGGAAGTTCTAGAGATGCTGTCACCTTTTCAAGAGCCAAGCACCTAATATTACCAAGTTCGTACCTACAGGTGGGACACCGGTTGTTGACCCTGGATTTACATCCAGAGCATAGTGTATGACCATTCAGACACTGGTGAATGGGAGGATACATAGAGTTTGGTGCAGACTGGACATTCTAGCAGTTCATGGAAACTGATAGAGGCAATGACTGAAGGTTTGACTGTTGATGTAGGGTTATTTTTTAGTTCATAAGCTTCTGAATCTGTTCATTTATACTCATGTGGCTGAAAACTTTGGAAGGATCCATTTTCTGCAAAGGGCTATGACTTACAAGGCAACACATTTCTGTTCGCATTGAAAATTGAATGAGTAGCTTTCACAAGAGCTGTAGGGGGTACCTGTGCAAAGTTGCGATGATCGAGCAGGTAAACAACTACTTCTCTAAAACCTGTAACTTGTGTGCAGCCCTATGCTTATTTATGAGACCAAACTGAAAAAGATCTAATTGTTCGTGTGGTGAACTTATTCCTTTATCTATTCCTACTCTAACCAGTAGAGACAAATAAATCAAGTAAAACTCGATTTCCAATGTAACCAAGTGAGAAACTGATCTACTGACATCATGTTGAATCTTGACCCGAACAATAATAAAGACCATATCATGCAGAGAAGAGGTTTAAATAGATGATAAAAACAATCTTCTTCTGACAAAAATATCCTTGGGTTTATGCTGCTCATAGAATCCAAATAGTCAGCAATAGGGTCATTGAATTCACAAAGAAATACTTTTTTGAACTGCTGATCCAACTGAAAATTGAAATGATGCTAAAAGATGCCTTTACTGATCTCACTGTTGAATGTAGGCTGCTCAACCCTTGCCGGGCAAACATCTAGGATGGACCGCTGATCTGGACTTTTCAGCTTCTCACCTTCTTCTCCATATTCGCTGCAATTCCCCTGTGTCTTCATGTCTGAAAGATGAAGGCTGTCCTCATCATCTACTACAGATCCAAATTCGGGATTTAGGTCTTCTCTGTTAATGGGATCAAGAGACTCATGACTAGTATCTATTACAGCGTCAACACATTCTTGATCACAATGAGAAATATTCCCTATAACATTATACTCTTCATGAACATCTGACTCCTTAGTCAACAAATGAAATTCATGACAACACTGAGGGTAAAGAAGGTCAGCTGAATATATCTCTTTACAAAATAGATGAAACGCAGCATGAAAATCAGCCAAAGAGCTGACACTTGCACTTGGAAGAGACTGACACCAGTCAAGAGCAATCCCTTCTAATGAAAATTTGAAAATTTGGATTTGAACATCTTCATGTACAATTTCAAGCTGGTCAATGAAGTCATGGAAATCCAACAAATGTTCAGCTGGTATTTCCCACTCTTCACCTCGAAATCTGGGAAGGCTATTTTCCCATTCATCTCTGCTAGGCATTGGATTAGGGAAATCAACAATACTTGAGAAATTGCAGAACACATACCTCTTTGCTAAGATCTGATTCATTTATATACCAGTGGAGTCACCAACAGATCCGTCCTTCATGGAGTCGCCAGATAGATGATTACAACCAAATGATGTCCAGGCTTTGTCTATCATCAAAGCTGGATCTATGTCATCTCCCAGGGAAGCTGAGCTTCGATCTCCTCTCCCCGACAACGACGCCAATTTGTTATCACTCCAAGAAACTCTCCTAGGCTGTAAGTCGGAGATGCTTGGTAACTTACTCTTTTTGGAAAATGTTTTCTCAATATTTGATATGGTTTTTGGGTCAAAATGAATATCTAAGTACTTGACTGTGTTTTCAAGACTGTCTAGAGATACAAAATCTCACAAGGCTTTCTAGCACCGTGGTCAGATAAAGTTTGATTAAATGGGGG
>ML829109.1:23107-58499 GCA_009831015.1 Picea engelmannii | reverse complement strand
ATATCTTGGCACATGGTTTATGGAAATGACACATGCTTGTTACATGGATGATATGGCACAAATGTCTTAGCATATGGTTTGATGCACATCTTGGTGATGGTATTGGTGTATGATTTATGAGAGTGTATCTAGTCTCATTGATGATGAGGTGTCAATATCAATGATAGGAACAATGAGAGGTCAGTGACGGGTTTATTATCAGTGACAGGTTGATTATCAATGATAATATCAATGACAATGACAGTGAAAGTATCATTGATAGTGACAGTGAAAATATCAATGACAGTGATAGTGACAGGTTGAGTCTACACTTATATTTCAAGGCGGAAGGAAGGGGCAAGGAAAGGGATTCGTAGCCTCCTTCCGGTTGGAGCCAAAGAATACAAGGATTTGGAGCATCCTTCATGTTGGATCCTGTAAATCAAGGGGTCATAGACTCCTTCCAGTTGGAGCTGGAGAATTCGGGTAGTTGGAGTTTCCTTCGGGTTGGAGCTTGTAAATCAGGGGGTTGGAGCCTCCTTCTAGTTGGAGCTAGAGAATCTAGGGAGTTGTAGCTTCCTTCAGGTTGGATCCTGTAAATAGGGGGTTGGAGCCTCCTTGTAGTTGGTTATGGATAATTTTGGAAGTTGGTGCTTCTTATGAATGTAATATTTTGATGTATAAGAAAACATTATATGGTTTTCTCCCATTTGATTTTCCACATAAAAATCTGGAGTATCGTGTATATGTTGTTATGATGTGATGCATTGTTTATGGTTATATATTAAAATCAATCATAAGTGAATGGAATAATTGAAGATTACATGTTCTGATTCAAAGTGGTAAAAAGTGCTCAATATTGATTCACCCTCCTCTCAATATTGATGAATATGCCAACAATTGGTATCAGAGAAGGTCCTTCAAGAGAAAATCTAACCACTAGAAGGTAGATCATGGAGTACATTAAGAATGGAACTCCAATTTTTTATGGTCATAACTATGAGATATGGAGCTTAAGAATGAAAGTATTTTTAGAGGCACATGGGTGTGATGTTTGGTACTCAGTTTTTTCGGGATACATCACTTCAAAGAAACCGAAGAATGCAACCAAGAAGGAATTAAAAAGGAACAACAAAATAACAATGGATTCCATCTTGGATAGATTATTTGATCTAGTAAAATCCAAAGTGGGAAAATTCTCATCATCCAAAGAACTTTGGGATAAACTACATAATCTCTATTCTAAGGGATCTCCTCTTATCACAAATCCAGAGCATGATAAAGAAGATATAGAGACATAATGAGAAGAAATATGCTCATCATGTCAGACAAATTCAAAAGAATAAGATTGTGAAGTATGTGTAGAAGATCTTGAGGCTGAACTAATCAATGCCTTAAGTGAGATAAGAAAAGAAAGGAAGGAAATCAAGTCCCTCAAGGAAGAATTGAACAAAAATTTTGAAGAAGCCCAACACATTATCATAAACCTAAAATCTCAGTTGGAATAAGCCAAACTGATTGAAGAAACTCTCAAAAATGAGTTGGAAGAAAAAGACAAGATAAATGAGCGTTTGGAAGCTAAAATAGTATCACAAAGAAAGGAAGCAGAGAAGAGGGAAGAGATTTAAAAAAATCATCTGAAGGAAAGATCTAAGGACAAGCAAGCTTGAAGTAGAATTTAGTCAACAAGAAATAACACTTGAAGAAGAAATCATCTCCTTGAAAACCAAACTTTAAGAAGCAAAGAGAATGGAAGAAGTAATGAAGATCCAAATGATGAAGAAGGAAGAATATTGTGAGAAGCTTGAATAATAATGTTTTACATTTAGGGTTGAAGTTGACAAGATCAATGAGAAATTGAAGAGATCTCAAGTACTAGAATATATTATCAGTTATCAAAGGTCACCATTCAATAAAATAGGTCTTGGATACACTGGTGAGACCTCATGTAAAGAATATGCAGATACCAATCCCAAAAAGAACGTCGAAGAGAAAGGAAGCTCCACACAACCAATAATAAAAGTTGAAGGGAAGAGTTTGAGGTTGTTGGAAAGGAAGAATGAAGAAAAGGCTAAGAATTATGTAGACATTCTCAAAGGAAGGAATCATGATCATTAAGATTCAAAGAGGAATGAATATAGAAGAGACATATCTCAAAGAAGACATTCTATCTCTAGGTATCAAAGAGGCTTCAATCATTGTGAAGGAAACAACAAAAGAAAATATCAGCTAAAGCGTGAATTTAGAAGGAATACATCACAAAGAAGATCATTTATTTCCAGATATCAAAGTTTCTTTTGTGGTCAATGTTTTACTTGTAATAACTTTGGACATAAAGTTGTAGTCTGAAGAGCTTCCGGAAGAAATGTTCAAGAAATAAATGTTTATGTAGCTCCTTACAATATTGAATGTTACAAATGCTACAACTATGGACACTATGTTCGTACTTGTAGAAGCATTATGGATACTTCCATGAAAAAAAAAATTGATATCAAGTACAACAAGGTTTGGAGAAGAAATCAAGAACAAAAAGAGCAGGTGAATGAAGTACTCCCAAAAATTATACTCTTAGGATTTGTAGTAGTGAAAAATCATGATGAATCTACAAGTAAAGAGAAAGATGTCAATGATGATTCCACATCATAGCGACTCCATCCATCGTTCTAAGCCACATGAATCGGAGACTCCCATAAATGTAAATGTTGAAGAGGGGGAGTCTAAGTAGTTGTAGCCATTACATATTACAGAACTATATTTTAGGTACTCTAAAGTTGTTGTTTGCAGATTTTGGGAAGACAGATTCATAGTGGCTTGATGGAGGTGCAGAATGTGTCATAACAAATTAGTTAATTAAGAAGTAGTTTTCAGGACACATCTCCATATAGGTATGAAGAAGTCAGTTGGCAGTTACGAAGAATGCCATTGAAACACTTTTGAGGCAAAGATTCATGGAATATTTCAAGCATGTATTCCGGCAGGGACATATTCAGAACAAAATGTTGTAGACTTGTAGTGTTTGATTTGAACATAGAGCAGACTAGTGGACATACTTTATTCAGCTTGAAAAGATATGCAGTGACCATTTGCAAAATATTCAAAGAAGCTTTCAGAACAATAAAACGACATAGTAGTCAACAGGATGGGAATTTGTGTAGAAGATTCATGGATAGTTGTTATGAAATATCGACATAAATGAATTCATGAGATATGTGGCAGGTCTAGAAGACAATACTTGACATGAACCAAAGATGATACATGACAATGGATGAAAAGCATGAGCTCAGAAGGAATTGAATAAAGGAAAATAAACCCATTGTAAATCATATGATTCAGAAGTAAAGCGTATTGATAGGTGAAACCAACTAGGAAGGAAAGCAGTGAAAGGCACAACAAGATAGAGAAAAACCATCCAGGAGAGTTATACTATCAAGAGAATATTTTTGGATGATTATGTCATTGATTTCAGTTTAGTGAAGATGAAAAGCCTTTAAGACGTGAAGTCAGCTAATGAAGGAATATTAACATGAATTCTTTTCATATACATCACTAGATTACAGTAACAGGAAGCACCAATGGAAAAGAGCACCAAAAGAGAGGAAATAAAGCATATACAAGAAGCTCCAAATTCATCTACACAACATCTTGCAAAATAATATAGGGGGGGAGAAATCTTCATAGGCGGTTACCCTTAATGTCAAAGGAGAAGAGAAAGAACAAAAGAAGAAGAGAAATATCAGAGGCATGAATAAAATGGAAGCACATGAAGACAGAGAGAGATTTTTCAAAGAAGGTATACTGTCAGGGGAAGTCACTCTTTGTTATTGATATCAAAAGGGAAGAGAAAGATCAAGAGAAAAATATTATAAGTATGAAGACAGGGGGAGCGACCCAAAAGAAAGTCACCCTTTTCCATTGATGTTAAAGGGGAAGAGAAACATGAGGAGAGAAATATCGGGAGAATTGGTCATAGGGGGAGTATGATTGTTTCCATCAATGCCAAAGGGGGAGATTGTTATATAGTTGGTTGTCATTGATGTCAAGACTAGAAGAAGTTCAAAAGATGGGTGTATTTGGAGAAGTCTCCAAAGTAGTCCCCTTATGGCCTATATCTAAGCATATCCCTCATGGGAAGATTCTCTGAAGAAGTCTACAAGAATTTTTGGAAATATGGTTAAGTGGTTAAGAGGTTAATAAGCCCTAGAGGTGTGGTCATGAACCCTGAAGTTGTTTGAAGAAAAATAGTTTGAAAGACATTGTAAATTCATGCACAACCCTTATAGATGAATAGTCATCATCATTTCATTTCCAATGGTAGGTGGTACGCCACGTGGTTCCTCATGGTTGAGGAGATATTCTCTCTTGAAGGTGGAAGCCTCGATGTATGGTTAAGAATACCTAAACAGTTGTAGCAAGAAGTGACAAGTCGGCCCCAAATTAGTTAAAAGAAGAAAATTTGTTGCAAACAAGAAGTTACAAGTTGGCCCCATTGCAATGAATATTAAAATAAACATTAAGGACATTGTTGGTAACCTCAAAGGAATAATCATTAAAAAATTAAATTGAATTTTATTTAGGTCAAGTCGGCCCTAAAAAGAGGGTGTTGGATCTAGTATAAATAAGGCACCTAGGAGTTCATTTGTTACATCAAATCAAGTGATATTTATCTTTGATAAACAAGGAGATCTGAGGAGAATTTCAAAGGGAAGATGAAGCAAAGAAGGGAGAAATTCCAAGGGAGGATGAAGTCTTGTGATGATTTGTTCTAAGGTATGTTATTTAAAGCTCATCTTACCATTTTTGTTATAACATTTTTTTTATAATTATTCAAATAAACAAAACTTGGAGGCTGTTGAGAATACATATCAATGTAACTTTGGTAAAACATTCATATTCCGGGTCTTGTATTTTTGGAGATACACTCTCTGGAAGATAGGTTTTTTTACTAGTCCTGAAACTAGTCTCAAACATGTGTTCTGAGAAAAATAGTCATAACTTCTTCATAGAGGATCCAAATTCTACGAGACCAATTGCTTTGGAAAGAGTACAATCATTAGTATGTTTTGTGCAAGTTTCAAAACAATGTATCAAATATTCAGTGTGTGGCATGCTCCACAAATTTTCTCTCCAGAATAGGTCAGAATTCAGAAAGGTCTGTCATTTTCACTATAACTCTTTTTCCATGGATGATTCAAGGAGTGAAACTTGGAGGAATTTCAGAGAATATATTGCAGAATATTGGGTACAAGTTTTAGGTCTTTATGCTTGTGGAAAGTTAGTGTTTGTTACTAATCCAAAAACTAGTCTCGTGAGACTAAGGTAAATTTTGACGAAGATGATATTCTGTTGTTGTTGAAGATGAAGAAGGTATGATGGTCTGTGATGGTATGCACCAGGTTTCTCACATGTTGAAAGGTATGTTTTTATTAGTATTTCCAGGGTTATGTCTTGATACATGTTTGAGGCATGCTTTGGAGATTTGGGTATATGCTTTTAGGCCCATCTTGGATGTATGGTATATGTTTGGTACATGGTTTGAGGCATATCTATTAAGGCATATTGTTGGTACATATCTTGGATATATTGGCATACATATTTGGCACATGGTTTGAGGAGCATCTTGGATATTGGGTACATGGTTTGAGATGTACTTTGGTATATGTTTACATGTTTGAGGCATATCTTGGTACATGGTTGATGGATGTGATGGCACATGTTTTGGTAAATGGTTTGATGGATATTATGGCACATGTTTGAGGAATATATTGGCACATGGTTTATGGATATGGCACATGCTTGTTACATGTATGATATGTCACACATGTCTTAGTGTATGGTTTGATGCACATCTTGGTGATGGTATTGGTGTATGATTTATGAGAGTGGATTTGGTCTTGTCGATGATGATGTTGATGATGAGGTATCAATATCAATGACAGGGAAAGTGATAGGTTGGTGACAAGTTGATTATCAGTGACAGGTTGATTATCAATGACAATATTAGTGACAGTGACAGTGACAGGCTGAGTCTACACTTATATTTTAGGGCAGAAGGAAGGGTCAAGGAGAGGGGGTTGTATCCTCCTTACTGTTGGATCCATAGAATACAAGGAGTTTGAGCTTCCTTCAGGCTGGAGCCTATAAATTAGGGGGTCATAGCCTCCTTCCAGTTGGAGTTGGAGAATATAGGGAGTTGGATCTTCCTTTAGGTTGGAGCTTGTAAATTAGGGGGTTGGAACCTCATTCCAATTTGAGCTGCAGAATCTAGGGAGTTGTAGCTTTCTTTAGGTTGGAGCCTATAAATAGGGGGTTGGACCCTCCTTCTAGTTGGTGCTGGATAATTTTGGAAGTTGGTGCTTCCTATGAATGTAATATTTTGATATATACGAAAGCATTCCGTGGTTTTATCCCATTTAGGTTTCCACGTAAAATTATGGTGTACTTTGTATCTATTGCTATGATGTGATGCATTTTTTATGGTTATATATTAAATTCAATCATAAGGGAATGAAATCATTGAATATTACATGTTCTTATTTAAAGTGGTAAAAGTGCTCTATATTGATTCACCCCCCTCTCAGTATTGGTGAATAATTCAACACCAACAACCAACTAATTGTTTATCCTTGACTATCAAGTAACTCAATTGTTATCTAATTATATTTTGATTGTCAATGACTTTGATATGGTATGTCTAGGTTATTACACATAGAGTAATTAAGTGCATATAAAATCATTTGTCACGTTAAATTGAAATAAAGTTACATCTACAAAAATGACATGAATTTGATATGGTACATCTAGGTTGTTTCCCTAAGAGGCACTTTATATAGCGTAAGTGGGAGAGATGTGTCGTGTCTATAATGTTAATATATTAAATTGAAAAAAATATGACATTTGTAAATATTAAAAATTAAAAAAATATTGACCATAATAATAAAAAGTTAGAAAAATATCACTACAATAAAATAAACCAACATAGATCCATCCATAGTTTTGGGTTATTGTACATAGATTAATTATGCCAAGAGGCACTTTCTATATCCTAAGTGGGTGAGATATGACATTTCTATAATGTTAATAAATTAAATTGAAAAAAGAAGTGGCATATATAAAAGTGAAAAACTAAAATTAACATGTCGTAATAATAAAAAACTACAAAAAGGATCACTACAATAAAATAAACCAACATATATCCATCTTAAATACAGATCTATCAAGTGATAATAGGGATCAAATCCCTTCAAGTGAAAACCTTTTTTCAAGTGTACAACTTGAGGAAAGGTTTTCACCTCAAGGGATGTTTGATCCCTCTCAGTGCTTGATAGATGCATAGTTAAGATGAATCTATGTTGGTTTATTTGATATGAAAAAACCAACAAATTGACTATCCTTTTGTAATCACAATCCCTCGATATCTATCCTTCGAATGGATTTGATAAAACTACATTCTCCGCCTATTTTTATTTGGAGAGGAGATGATGCAATTTTCAAAAGAAAATGTATTTTGGTCTTCAATCCAACATCACAATTTGATCTATATGTGCATATTTGGAAAGGAGTAATCTAATATTTCTGTAACAGCCTCATATTACGCCTAATAAAATTCAAAGCACAAAGGTAAAATATTTTTTTTTGCATTAAGAATTCAACATCAACACTTGATCATGACAACGCCTATTCACTAATCATAATTAAAGTAGTACTCGTTACTCATTAGGGAAATCAGTAATGTCACAATCAACACGTCAATGAAGGATAGTGACACATAAACATACATAGCATAGCAGATTAGCACATCATAAAATCTTGAAGCAAACTACAACAACATTCAATCAGATAAATATTATAAAGTGACTACCTGCCCAACCTACCTTGCAAGGTTAGGACCTCCAGGACACATAAGCAACGCTCAAGCCTAGGTTCCAATTGATTTTAACCATTTAAGGTCTCAGGGATGGTGACTGTTCTGAGGAACAATGAGGTTTCTACATCCCACTAATCACAATCAAGTACCAACTAACTATGCTAAATCAATAACATCATAAATAAGAAAATTCATGAATCCCTCAGTCCTAATCCACAATTAAACATGGTGTGCGAGTAATCAATTGCATAACACATCATAGACCATATTAAATACAAGGCGCGATATCATTTATTAGTTATATTCTAGGCACAATCCCAATCACAAATGCAATCATCCGTCATAATAAATTTTCATTTCGCACAAGATGACTAATATTTAAAACCATACATTGTATTAATATTCAGTGCATGCAAGGAGTCTAATTACTCAACTAGTCATACATCACATTACGGAATTGATCGCGAGTATTTTATTCAATTAATCCATCATTTATACATCAACAATTCAAGCCGCATGAGATATCAACCTTATTCGCAAGGTGCAAGAGAATAAAATTAATAAATCATTCTTATGACAACATTATTCTAAGGGTGCGAGTATAAAAAACTTTATTTTTTCAAGATTCGCGCGGGAACTAATTATCGAATTTAAGCTTAATCAACATCAATCCATTTCCAAGATACAACATATTATTCTATCACAATCAAAATCTTCAATGTTAAGGAAGTGCATGAGAAGGAGGGTATCACATACAGAGTAATGAATCAAGTGCATAATTGTAGTCCAAACTCGAGTAGCTTAACTATTCATTTCATATTTAAGCTATCTTCTAGGAGGGTGTAAGGAGAAGTTGATCTACTATTTCATTAAGAGAACCCCAGAAGATCAATGCCTTAATCTAACACCACTTTCATTATGCATCCATTAAAAAAAACCAATGAAGGTCATTTATAAATAGCAATCATTATGTCATTTAATAATTAATGAAAATCATTTATAAAAAAATAATGACAATCATTTATAAAAGGATAGACTAGACACTTCATATAATAACTTGCAATTATACCAGGTTCTAAACAACAACTCACATGTCTAAATGCAAATGATTATTGAAATCAAGTAAAAAGGGGCGATGTCATTAAGATTATTATTAAATACAAATTATGGGACTGAGGCCCAATTTTCAGTCTTAGTTAGAACCATTCAAGCCATGGGCTCTCATATGAAATCCCAACACCAACTCAACGCCCAATACCAAACACAAGGAGAAAGGAGGAGAGCCCACGGGTTCGTATTTCTTGCACTATGCATCAACACAGGTAAGATACCAGAGGAGGGATTTACGTTGGGCAATGAAAAATGAAATCTACTGAGTAAAGACAACAAAAATTGATGAGCAATAAAGAGGAATTTTCATTGTACAAGCAATGGATTTGTTTGGCAAATTAAAAATGAATTGCAAGGAGTAAACACACAACAATCGTAAAGTAATTAAGAGGAATATTCATTGTACAAGCAATGGATTTTTTGGGCAAGTTAAAAATGAAATTGCAGAGAGTAAAAACAACATTAATCGCATAGCAATGAAGAGGTAATTTTGTTGTACAAGCAATGGATTTGCTGGGAAAATTAAAAAGGAAATTGCAAAGAGTAAAACACAATAATCGTAGAGTAATGAAGACGATTTTTTGTTGTACAAGCAATGGATTTACTGGGAAAATTAAAAATGAAATTGCAGAGAGTAAAAACAACATTAATCTTAGAGAAATGAAGAAGTAATTTCGATGTACAAGTAATGGATTTGCTGGGAAAATTAAAAACAAAATTGCAAAGAGTAAAATCAACACTAATCATAGATCAATGAAGAGGTAATTTCACTATATGAGCAATGGATTTGTTGGGCAAATTAAAAACAAAATTACAGAGAGTAAAACCAACATTAATCGTAGAGAAATGAAGAAGTAATTTCATTGTACAAGCAATGGATTTGCTGGGAAAATTAAAAACGAAATTGCAGAGAGTAAAAACAACATTAATTGAAGAGAAATAAAACGTTTGGTGAACTAGAGAGACATCCCCAAAATTGTTGTGTGAAAGCACGAGTTTGCAGAGAATAAATCACAATAATCGCAAAGGCTAAGGAGGGAATAAATGCCCATGAGAGAACTCCTTGTTGGGCAGAGAAATGATCCTACACTTATTATCCATGTACAAGAAAGCAGGGCATTTGAATCTAAATCTTTAACAACGGAGTGAAAGACAATCGATTCAGCTCCTGGCTGACTGCTTAGGCACAGACTAATAACTTAAAAGATAAAGGAGAAGAAGATAAAAACACAATTTTCTTTGTAGTAAAAACAAATAAACAAATGCAGAGAAGAATCTGAAATCGCAGAGGAAGACTTTGTTGGAGAGTAAGAAATCGTGGGTAAGGATGAGAAGAACTTTTAAATCAGTTCTACATCAAAAGGATGGCAGTGAAATTGTTTTGGGGGCAGAGATACAATTTCTGTGTGAAGGTGCCATAAAAACTCAGATGTAACCACTAAATCAGAGCGTGGGTTCGCCCGGGAGGAACTGAGTTAGATCATTAAGGACCATTCCAATAAATTACAAGCAAGGGTTTTCTAGGGAGAAAACGAGACAATAACACAATGATGAAAGGATAAGGCTGGGAAAATTTCTCATGGTGGAACAAATACAAAGATGGGATTACCGCAACAACATGCTAAAAAAAATATAAAGCCTTGAATAAAATTTCCCGGCAATGTATATGCAATATAAATTAGCTGTACATTTAAATTGAAATTTCATGAGTACAATCTCATTTTAGGATTACCATAATTGGAGACGAAGAGTCTGAGGTTGTTATTTGATGCTTTTGCTCCCTCATATCTCCCTCTTATTGACTGTGAAGACCTTACTGGTACCTCCCAGCCAATGCTAGGGGTACTCTTCTTTCCCCTAAGCCCCCCAGCCGCAAAGGGGCCACACACACAATACCAGAGAATGCTATCTCCCAACTTGCCTCTCAAGGTCTAGCTACCACTCGTTACCCAAGATGGGTATCCCAACTCCCACAAAAGAAACTCAGTCAAGATAAAATTCGGTAGCGTAACATTACACAAGCTAGATGTGATCCATACTCCTCCTCCACCATCCTTTTTATACAGTTTTCTTAGTCATTAGTTTCCCAAAACTCTCATTAGATTCCTTTTTCATTTAATTAATTTTGAAAAACCTCCCCCGTACACATGTCGGTCGATCCCCTAGTTTCACCAGGAAATCAATTTATTAATTAATTAAATTCATCTATTTCCCTCACCCACCTAAAAGCGTTCCTAAAAACGCTCCTTTGTGTCCCATTATTCCCTTCCAATTCTTAAGTGACTTACGCCTTACTTAATTCCTAGTTGAGTTCATAAATAGAAATTTCCAAAGGCTAGATTCCTTACTAAGTTAGACATTCCCCTTTTTCTTTAAGTTTCCCCTTTTCTTTAAGTTTCCCCTTTTCCTTAGGTTTCCCCCTTTTCTTTAAGTTTCCCTTTTTTCTTAAAGTTTCCCCTTTTTATAACTAAGTTTAGAATTAGTAGATTTAGACAAAAACAACCAAATACCCCTTTCATTAATTAAACCTTTATTAAAATTTCCACTTTAATTATTAATGATTGAATTTTCTTTACCCCCTTCCTGTTATATGTCTAATTAGTTTTTTTTTTGTTCTAAGGTTCTACTCAGACCTAGGTTTTCAATTCACTAGGCTTGGCGACAGTTCTTAAGGGGAAAATTAGTTATTAAACTTTACTTATCACATCATTCATTTTAAGGCCGACCAAGTCCTATGGAGGCATAATTTTCTAGGCACTAGGTTTATTAACTTACCAGTTAAAATCACGATGTGCCCTTCAAGATGCATTACGTGCTCCAAGGGTGCCACTAGCCTCTTGACTGAATTTGGTAGACGTCAAACCACTGGATTCAATACTCCGTCAGGTGATCTTGTGGGAGACTAAGGGCCTCTAAGGAATAGGGAACCTTCGTTATTGTGCACCCCTTAGAATCATCATGAGTGACTATCACAGTCTTCCCTCACGGAATCATGGGTCTTCTCGAACTAGGTAATCGTTAAC
Organism: Picea engelmannii; assembly: GCA_009831015.1. Lineage (NCBI taxonomy): Eukaryota > Viridiplantae > Streptophyta > Pinopsida > Pinales > Pinaceae > Picea > Picea engelmannii. The sequence goes on along the minus strand of ML829109.1, from coordinate 46,523 downwards.
CTACAGTTCGAGCCACGATGGGAGTGTTAGTAGGCTATGGAAGGGTTGCTGCCACACCTCTCCCTCAATGTCTCTAGTTGTCTTGCATGACCCATTTACTCCAAATGTGAGTCTGGTCAATAAGATATCGTCAGCCTGCATCCATCAACAAATCATGTCAGCAATAACTATCAACATCATAATATCTAATCATATGTACAAATGTCACATTAACAACATTCAAATCCTAACAGTCCACTCCCTGACTCAATCCGGAGTCCAAGGGGTTTCATCGATGCCTCGACATCCTCAACGTCCAGAGTCCTGCACACTCAAGAGAACCTAGTCAATAGCACTTGTCTATGTAAATACAACAAAATAACATATCATCAAATCCACAATATCTCATAATCATAATCAAAACAACCAATAGTATAATGACCCAGATCACTTGCACGCAAGTGTCCTCAAAGAATAAGTTCGCTTTGTGTGTGCAAGAGCGAGATGTTACATACACCCCCTCTTGTTTTAAACTTCTTCCCAAAGTTTCACAGTATGTAAGTGCCGAAATAAAGTGTATCAGAATATCATATGTCTAGCTACCAATCAAAAATGGAAACTGCTGATGCATATCATATGCGTCATCCCAGGTCGCCGAGTGCGGACTATAGTTGTCCCACTGGACCTTGACCTGATCTATTGTTCGACATCGTAGTTGTCGAATGTGATGGTGTAGGATGTGGATTGGCTCCACCATGAGTGCATCCTCATCCTATACCTATAAGGAACTTATGTCAATAACATGTGCAGGATCACTAACATAATGTCTCAAAACAAATACATGAAAAACATCGTGCATATGCCTCAAATAATCAGGCAAGGCTAGTTGATAGGCCACGAGCCCCTTCCTTTCCACAATCTTGAAGGGTCCCATGAACCTAGGATATAATTTAGCACCATTTCTAAACTTGATCGAACTCTTATGTGGTTTCACCTGCAAGAAGACACGAAGCACATCGGCATAACTCTTCTGTCGATCCTTCACTTCCTTTATCCTTTGTCTTATGGTTTGTATTTGGTATTCCATTTATTGGATCACTTTAGGTCCCACCAGAACCCTATCCTCAAGCCGATCCCAACTCAAAGGCGTTTTACATAGTCGCCCGTAAAGAAACTCGAAAGGCGTTATATTAATGGTGCTTTGATAACTATTGTTATATGCAAATTCTACTAGTGGAAAGAATTCTTCCCAACACTTTTGTTGGTCCATCACGTACATACGCAACATATCCTCCAAGATTTTGTTTGCTCGCTCGATCTTCACGTCTGTTTCCAGGTGATATGTAGTACTAATGTTAAGTTGGGTTCCCAAGGCCTCTTTGAAACTAGTCCAAAATCGTCCTTTAAACATCGATCCTCTATCGGATATAATCCTCTTAGGCACACCATGCAGCCTCACAATATCACTAATGAAAACTCTAACTAAGCTAGGTGCCTGATACGTCGTACACACAGAAATAAAATGAGCACTCTTCGTCGGAGTGTCGACTACCACAAAAATCGAATCATGTCTCCTTGCCTTCAGTGGTAGTCCAACAATGAAATCCATTGAAATGACCTCCCATTTCATTTCTGGAATAATGTGTGGTTGTATTAATCCTGCCAGATGTCTATGTTCAGTCTTCACCTGTTGACATTCTAGACATCTTGCCACATAGTTGACTATGTTTGCCTTCATTCATTTCCCAAAGAATAAGGGTTTAAGGTCTACCCTCATCTTCGTGACTCCAGGATTAGCTGTGTACACTGCTCTATGAGCCTCTTTTAGGATCAAACTCCTCAACTCATCGTTGAGAGGTATATAAATTCGACTTTTAAATCTCAATAATTTGTCGTTTTCCATATTAAATCCTTCAAATTTTGATACCATCATCGTGTTTTGTCTGATAAAATCCTTGACCTCTTTGTACCAGTCATTGTCATGCTGTAAATTTAGGATCTTTTCACGTAGATTTGTCTGAAGAGGCATCACCGAAAAGATGCGTCGTCTCCGACTCAATGCATCTACCACTCTGTTCATTGTTCCTTTAATGTAAGTAATCTTGAAATTTTACTCGCTAAGCAATTCCGACCAACGCCATTGTCGCGCGTTCAAGTCTCTTTGCGTAAAGATGTGATGTAGACCACAGTGGTCCATTTTTAGTTTAAATTTTAGTCCAATAAGGTAGTTTCTCCAAACTCTCAAGGCATAAACAATGGATAACAAATCCAAATTGTGCATCACATAGTTCTCCTCATGCCTTCTCAAATTTCTCAAGATGCAATTGATCACTCGATCGTCTTGCATCAAGACTCCACCTAAGCCTTCTTTGGATGCGTCAGTGCATACCAAGAAGTCTGCATCCATGTCAGGGACCTTTAGTATTGGTGTTGTTGTCAACATCTCCTTGAGCCTCCGAAATGCCTCCGTGCATTTCTCGGTCCAAACAAACTTCTTGTTCTTCTTCTGCAATTTCGTGATCGAATTTTATATCTTAGAAAAACCCTCGACGAACCGTTGATAGTATCTCGCTAAACCCATGAAGCTACGCACTTCTGGTACATTCGTTAGTGCAGGCCATTCCATAATATCCTCGAACTTTGTTGTATCCACAGTGATACCTTCGTTAGAGATGGCATGCCCTAAGTAATGAATCTTAGATTGATAAAATGAGCATTTGGACAACTTCCCATACAACTTGTTCTCTCGTAGACACTGTAGTACCATGCACAAGTGCTCATCATGCTCCTCCATCATCCAAGAGTAAATAAAAATATCATCAATGAATACTTGGACAAACTTGTCCAAGTATTTGCGGAACACCCCGTTCATCAAACTCATAAATACCCCTGGGGCGTTCGTCAGTCCAAATGGTAAAATAATAAACTCGTAATGTCCAAACCTCGTCCTAAAATGGGTCTTAGGGATGTCATCCTCCTTGATCCATAACTGGTGATGCCCTGATATCAAGTCGATTTTTGAAAACACCGTCACCCCTTTCATCTGATCAAATAGATCATCAATCCTTGGCAACGGATATTGATTCTTGATCATTGCCTTGTTAAATTGACGGTACTCAATGCAAAGTATCCACGACCCATCCTTCTTTTGTATGAAAATAAAAGACTCCCTCCATGGTGACACACTTGGACGTATAAGTCCTAGGTCTAACAACTCCTTCAGTTGCATTCTCAACTCCTGTAACTCTAGGGTCGACAACCGATAAGGCATTCTTGATATCGGTTCTGTTCCCAGTTTTAGGTTGATGGTAAACTCTAATTCCCTCTTTGGCGGCATCCCAGGCAACTCCTCAGGGAAGACATCTGCAAACTCTCTCACCACTGGAAGGTTTTCCAGACCTTCCGCTACTCCCTTCTTGTTTAACACAAGGATCGCATAAATCTTACATCCCTTGCACATTCTCTTCCGTAGCTGCAAGGAAGAGATAAACCTCAGGGAGACTCCCTGGTTCTAACCTACAATCACACATCTTTATCCCTTACCATCGACCAAGATCAACTGTTTTGTCTTATAGTCGAGTATCACATCATGCGATTCCAACCAGTCCATACCGATCACGACGTCATAAGACCCTAAGGTTGTGACCTACATGTTGGACCTAGTGAAAAACTCTACCAGGTCAAGGCTACAACCTGTAACCTTCCCACGAACTTTCTGTTTGGCTCCCGAAGCCATTTCTACAAAGCTAAACTCATCTTGTTCGAATTCCTTTACCTTAATTATTTTTACTGCTGCACCAAAAATAAAAATCTCGGTAGCACCTGGATCTATCAAAATGATAAGGGTCTAGTCAGTGACAATACCTGACATCTCGAGCATAGTCGATTGGTGCTCTGCCTGGCGTTTATTAACCGCTGCATGAATTTGATGGGCCTTGCCCAAATCTCCCATGGTAGTGGGTCCGACTGATCCAGATGCTCTAGTCCTCTCCACTGGGTAGTCACGTTGGTAATGTGGCTCCCCAAATTTCCAACACCCTTTCTTCGGTCCATTACTCCTGGTACTCGAAGTAGAAGCTGATAGCCCACCGGCCTGAAACCCTGGTCTTTTCTCTTGAACAGGCCTAAACTGCAGCTTATGTGGTCGACGTTGCTGCTGGTGTTGTGGTCCTCAGTAAGGAGTCCACTGTTGAGGAGCTGGTCATCGAGGTGCAGTGAAAGTGGATCCTCTCTGGAAGCCACGATATCCTAGTGAATTTTTAGCTAGTGTCTGATGCTATAGCACACCAGATGACACTTGCCCTATTGGTCTCGCTAGAGTCCTACTCTAACCCCCATTGATAAGCTCCTCCTCTTCTATGAGGGCCTTCTAGACAACATCTTGCAAGGTTTGAGGCATCAAAATCCTAACCTTTGCACGATTGCTGACATTAAGTCCAAACACGAACCTGTTGACCTTAAGTTTCTCGGTATTCAAGTGCGGAGCATACCGAAGTAGCTCCATAAAATGGGCCTCATACTCGGGCACTGTACATCCGCCCTGTCGCAAGGTGTTGAACTCATTAAGTTGACACTCAATGAATTCCTGAGATAGATACCTCTCCTGGAACTGTTCCTCGAACAGTTCCCATGACACGTCTTCGACGACCATGTTCAATTGTGGCAGGAGCATCTTCCACCATAGAAGAGTGCTCCCCTTCAGTTGAAATACCGCCATGTGGACCTTCATGTTGGAGGTATATTCGCGAAGTGAAAAGAACATCACCATATTCTCCAACCATGCCTCAGCGGCTGCATCGTCCGGGGCACCAAAGAACTCAGGAAACTTTACCTTCTCGATTTCTCGGTGAATGCTACTAGTACCGACCAGAGCACACGGTGGACCCTCAGGGGGTGTCGATTCCCTGGCCTCATCTCTATACAAACGTCTGATTAATGCCTTAGACATCTGCTGAAAGGACCTCATCAGCCCAACCACATCACCCATAACTATCTTTTCCTTCCCGACAACATCTTTGTCTCCCTGGGGGTTAGACCCCTTGGGCGTGGATGCTACTAGGGGCATCATGCCTCCTGCCCTAGCACCCCGTCATCTACCTCTGCAATGTCCTCTAACCATGATTACATGCACAAATACAAGTCAACTTAATTAGCAACATTATAATCAATTATCAAATCAATGAAAGCCGTAGTGATCCCAAGTCGCAAGTCGAATCGCCTCTGATACCATATGTAACAGCCTCATATTATGCCTAAAAAAAGTCAGAGCACAAAGGTAAGAAAAATAAAATTGTATTAAGAATTCAACATCAACACTTGATCATGACAACACCTATTCACTAATCACAATTAAAGCAGTACCCATTACTCCTTAGGGAAATCAGCAACGTCACAATCAATGCATCAATGAAGGATAATGACACATAAACATACATAGCATAACAGATTAACACATCATAAAATCTTGAAGCAAACTACAACAACATTCAATCAGATAAAGATTATAAAATGACTACCCACCCAACCTACCCTGCAAGGTTAGGACCTCCAGGACACATAAGCAACGCTCAAGCCCATGTTCCAATTGATTTTAACCATTTAAGGTCTCAGGGATGGCGAATATTCTAAGGAACAAGGAGGTGTCTACATCCCACTAATCACAATCAAGTACCAACTAACTATGTTAAATAAACAGCATCATCAATAAGAAAAATCATCAATCCCTCAGTCCTAATCTGCAATTAAACATGGTGCGCGAGTAATCAATTGCATAACACATCATAGACCATATTAAATACAAGTCACAATATCATTTATTATTTATAGTCAAGGCACAATCCCAATTGCAAATGCAATCATCTGTCATAATAAATTTTCATTTCGCACAAGATGACTAATATTCAAGACCATAGATTGCATTAATATCCAGTGCACACAAGGAGTCTAATTACTCAACTAGTCATACATCACATTACGGAATTGTGCGTGAGTATTCTATTCAATTAATCCATCATTTATACATCAACAATTCAAGACACATGAGATATCGACCTTATTCGCAAGGAACAAGAGAATAAAATTAATAAATCATTCTTATGACAACATTCTTCTAAGGGTGCGAGTATAAACAACTTTATTTTTTCAAGATGCGCGCGAGAACTAATTACCGAATTTAAGCTTAATCAACATCAATCCATTTCCAAGATACAACATATTATTCTATCACAATCAAAATATTCAGCGTTAAGGAAGTGCATGAGAAGGAGGGTATCACATACAGAGTAATGAATCAAGCGCATAATTGTAGTCCAAATTCAAGTAGCTTAACTATTCATTTCATATTTAGGCTATCTTCTAGGAGGGTGTAAGGAGAAGTTGATCCACTATTTCATTAAGAGCACCCCAGAAGATCAATGCCTTAATGTAACACCAATTTTCATTATGCATCCATTAAGAAAAAACAATGAAGGTCGTTTATAAATAGCAATCATTATGCCATTTAATAATTAATGAAAATCATTTAAAAAAAACTAATGACAATCATTTATAAAAGGATAGACTAGACACTTCATATACTAACTTACAATTATACCAGGTTCTAAACAACAACTCACATGTCTAAATGCAAATGACTATTGAAATCAAGTAAAAAGGGGCAATATCACTAAGATTATTATTAAATACAAATTATGGGACTGAGGGCCAATTTTCAGTCTTAGTAAGAACCATTCAAGCCACAGGCTCTCATATGAAATCCCAATGCCAACTCAACGCCCAATACCAAACACAAGGAGCAAGGAGGAGAACCCATGAGTTCATATTTCTTGCACTACGCATCAACACAGGTAAGATACCAGAGGAGGGATTTACGTTGGGCAATGAAAAACAAAATCTGTTGAGTAAAGACCACACAAATTGCTTAGCAATAAAGAGGAATTTTCGCTGTACAAGCAATGGATTTGCTGGGCAAATTAAAAACGAATTGCAGAGAGTAAAACACAATAATCACAGAGTAATGAAGAGGAATATTTGTTGTACGAGAAATGGATTTGTTGGGCGAGTTAAAAGAGAAATTGCAGAGAGTAAAAACAACATTAATTGCAGAGCAATGAAGAGGCAATTTCGCTGTATAAGCAAAGGATTTGTTGGGCAAATTAAAAATGAAATTGCAAAGAGTAAAACACAATAATCGCAGAGTAATGAAGAGAAATTTTCGTTGTACAAGCAATGGATTTTCTGGGCAAATTAAAAATGAAATTGCAGAGAGTAAAAATAACATTAATCGCATATCAATGAAGAAGTAATTTCGTTGTACAAGCAATGGATTTGCTGGGAAAATTAAAAACGAAATTGTAGAGAGTAAAAACAACATTAATCGCAGAGAAATGAAGAGGTAATTTCATTTTACGAGAAATGGATTTGTTGGGAAAATTAAAAACGAAATTGCAGAGAGTAAAAACAACATTAATCGCAGAGCAATGAAGAAGTAATTTCGTTGTACAAGCAATGAATTTGATGGGCAAATTAAAAACGAAATTGCAGAGAGTAAAAAAAACATTAATCGCAGAGAAATAAAACATTTTGTGAACTGGAGAGACATCCCCAAAGTTGTTGTGTGGAAGCACGAGTTTGCAGGGAATAAATCACAATAATCGCAAAGGGTAAGGAGGGAATAAACACCCAGGAGAGAATTCCTTACTGGGTAGAGAAATGATCCTACACTTATTATCCATGCATAGGAAAGCAGGGCATTTGAATCTAAATCTTTAACACCAAAGTGAAAGACAATCGATTTGTCTCCTGGCCAACTGCTTAGGAACAGATTAATAACTTAAAAGATAAAGGAACAAAAGATAAAAACACAATTTTCTTTGTATTAAAAAAAAAAACAAAAAAACGCAGAGAAGAATGTGCAATTATAGAGGGAGACTTTGTTGGAGAGTAAGCAATCATGGGTAAGGATGAGAAGAACTCTTAAATTAGTTCTACATCAAAAGGTTGGAAGCGAAATCATTTTTGGGGCAAAGATACAATTTTCGTGTGAAGGTGCCATAAAAACTCAGATGTATCCACTGAATCAGAGCGTGGGTTCACCCGAGAGGAAATGAGTTAGATAATCAAGGATCATTCCAATAAATTACAAGCAAGGGTTTTGCAGGGAGAAAACGAGACAATAACGCAATGATGAAAGCATAAGGCTGGGAAAATTTCTCATGGTGGAACGAATACAAAGATGGGATTACCGCAACGCCGTGCTAAAAAAAAATATAAAGCCTTGAATAAAATTTCCTAGAAATGTGTATGCAATAGAAATTACCATAATCAGATTAGGATTACCGTAATTGAAACTTCATGAGTACAATATCAGTTTAGGATTACCATAACTGGAGACAAAGAGTTCGAGGTTGTTATTCCGCACTTGCGCTCCCTCCTGTCTCCCGCTTGCTGACCATGAAGATCTCACTGATACCTCCCAACCAATTCTAGGGGTACTTTTCTTCCCCCTAAGCCCCCCGAACCGCAAAGGGGCCACACACAATACCAGAGAATGCTATCTCCCAGCTCGCCTCGCAAGGTCGAGCTACCACTCGTTACCTGAGCTGGGTATCCCAACTCCCACAAAAGAAACTCAGTCAAGATAAAATTCAGCATCATAACGTTACGCAAGCCAGATGTGATCTATACTCCTCCTCTGCCATCCTTTTTATAGAGCTTTTTTAGTCATTAGTTTCCCAAAACCCTCATTAGATTACTTTTTCATTTAATTAATTTCGAAAAACCTCCCCCGTACACATGTCGTCCGATCCCCTAGTTGCACCAGAAAATCAATTTATTAATTAATTAAATTTGTCTATTTCCCTCACCCACCTAAAAGTGTTCCTAAAAATTATCCTTGGTGTCCCATTATTCTCTTACAGTTCTTAAATGAGTTACGCCTTACTTAATTCCTACTTGAGTTCATAAATAGAAAGTTCCAAAGGCTAGTTTCCTTACTAAGTTAGACATTCCCCTTTTTCTTTAAGTTTCCCCTTTTCCTTAGGTTTCCCCCTTTTCTTTAAGTTTCCTTGTTTCTTAAAGTTTCCCCTTTTTATAACTAAGTTCATAATTAGCAGGTTTAGACAAAAACAACCAAATACCCCTTTTATTAATTAAACCTTTATTAAAAAATTTACTTTAATTATCAATGCTTGAATTTTCTTTACCCCGTTTCTGTTGTATGTATAATTAGTTTTTTTTTGTTCTAAGGTTCTACTCAGACCTAGGTTTTTAATTCACTAGGCTTTGCGAAAATTCTTAAGGGGAAAATATTTTATTAAACTTTAATTATCACATTATTCATGTTAAGGCCAACTAGGTCCTAAGGAGGCATAGTTTTCTAGGCACTAGTTTTATTAACTTACCATTTAAAATCGCGACATGCCCTTTAGGATGCACTACGTGCTCCAAGGGTGTCACTCGCCTCTTTCTATTTTCTTTGTGTGACGTGCCCTTCACGACATACTACGTGCTCCAAGGGTGTCACTCGCCTCTTGACTGAATTTGGTAGACATCAAACCCCTAGAGTCAATACTCCGTCAGGTGATCTTGTTGGAGACTAAGGGCCTCTAAGGAATAAGGACCCTGCCTTATTGCATGCCCCTTAGAATCATTGTGAGTGACTATCATAGTTTCCCCTCACGACACCATGGGTCTTCTCGAACTAGGTAATTGTTAACCTATAGTTCAAGCCACGACGGGAGTGTTAGTAGGCTGTGGTAGGGCTGCTGCCACACTTCTCCCTCAATGTCTCTGGTTGTCGTGTGTGACCCCTTTACTCCAGATGTGATTCTGGTTAGCAAGTTATCGTCAGCCTGCATCCATCAACGAATCATGTCAACAATAACAATCAACATCATAATATCTAATCATATGTACATATGTCACATCAACAACATTCAAACCCTAATAGTCCACTCCCTGAATCGATCTAGATTCCAAGGGGTTTCATTGATGCCTCGACATCCTCAACGTCCAAAGTCTCGCACACTCAGGAGAACCCAGTCAATAGCACATGTCTATGTAAATACAACAAAATAGCATATCATCAAATCCACAATATCTCATAATCATAATCAAAACAACCAATAGTATAATGACCGGGATCACTTGCACACAAGTGTCATCAAAGAATAAGTTCACTCAGTGTGTGCAAGAGAGGGATGTTACAATTTCACAACAATAATAGATTTTGTTCTATCTCTTTATCTATCAAACCAATAACATAGCTTGTAAAGGAGTAGACACAATAATGAAGAAATAATAGTAACTTATGAATCTCTTCCAAAACAATGTTTTGACAACCTCCAACATTTGTAAGACATTGAGTAATATTTAATACTAGCTTATATCCATCTTAACTCTAGATTTATCAAGAACTATGAAGGATTCAATCCATATAGGTGAAAATCTTCATCAAATTTTTCTCTATCAAGTTTTTGTATCTTTTTAATTGAGACGCTTCACTCATATGCTATTTAATTTCCTTTACCTTATGAAAATATTTCATTATAAAATTGCTTGCACATCATATTGTTTTTTATGAAATAATAGAAAACAATTTTACTTTTAAATACTTTTAATGGGAGCTACAAATGAAATATTAAGAACTTATTAGATTTTCTAATTGTTGTGAGAAGCACATTGACTATATACATTTAAACAATTATCATGAAACTATTCAATATATACATTGAAATAATTTACTAAATTCATTTTGAATTATTTAGCTACAATTTCTTTATATATGTGTGTGTTTTAACGTTTTACTTGGAGAAAATCTCACTTTTAAACTTAATTTGACTTTTTACTTCAAATACATTGATGTATTTTTTTTGTTATTAATATTTTATTTTATTTTTAAATGCCCCATGTCAACTATATATTGAACATAGGATTACACATCTCCTTCATATTGAATTGTATAAATAACCTCTCATATTAATAACTTTAAATATTAATCAAAACCAATAACATAACTTGTAAAGAAGTGGAAGAAATAACTATGTTTTCCAAGTCTCTTTTGAAAGTATGATTTTAACAACATCAATATTTAACAAGATTATAATCATTCAATCTATCCATCTAACCAATAATAGTGTCTTCCAAGTCTCTTCCAAAACCATGTATTTAACAACCTCAACATTTAACAAGATTTTGATCATTACATCTATCCTTCAACCAATAACAATCTCTTTCAAGTATCTTCCAAAACTATATATTTAACAACCTCAATATTTAACAATAACAATGTCTTCGAAGTCTCTTCCAAAACTGTATGTTTAACAACAACAATACTTAACAAGATTATGATAATTCAATCTACCATCTAACAAATAACATTGTTTTCCAAATCACCCTTCACATCTTTTTGTGACTAAAATCAATGTCTTAGAAAATAATAACATTGTCTTCCAAGTCACCCTTCACATCTTTTTGTTACTAGAATCAATGTCTTAGAAAATATCAATGGCTTGAATATCATCATTTAATAAAACCAATGTGAAGTAGATTTACATCTCTTTTATTTTATATATCTAATCAAACGGCCAAATTTATCCATTTGGTGTACAAATAATCAAAGGAAAAATGAATTCATGTTTTATATGCTTTGTGGTATCTTTATGTTTATTTATGCTTTTGTATTTTTTTTTTGAGTAGATACATAGCTCCCAAAAATGTCATAACATAGCATTATCCACTTTGAGTTAACATCGAGACAACTTTGACACTTGCATCCAACTTGCATCCAAGTTTTATTTTCTATTCCCACACCTATATTTTATCTTTATGTTTATTTATGTTTTTGTTTTTGTTTTTTTTAAATAGATAGATGTAGCCCTCAAAAATGTCCTTACATAACATAACATTATCCACTTTGAATTAACATCGAGAGAACTTTGACATTTGCATCCAAGTTTTATTTTCTATTCCCACACCTAAATTTTAGACAATATACCACAATATACATGTGTAAGATATAGTGTATCCACATGCACCAAACAATTCCCTTATGCTTACCTTTTGTAGCCTCATATCTACTTTACATTCATGGAAAGTGTGATGTTCTCTGATTCTTAACTTCTCTTTTATATGTTTTTGCAAGTCCACAACATCTCGAGCTTGAGAGACAAATATACTTTTAGAAACGTTTCTCCCTTCTTTGCATGTTGTCTTTTTCAAAAGGCCAAAGTTAAGCAAACTTGTTTAATAAAAAAATTGATTAATACTTGTAAATTTCATTTGGCATTTCCATTCCAACACATTCTAATGACGATGTATCTTTGCACCTCTTCGACAATTTCTAGTATAATGTATGTTTCCTAGAGAGTATGATATATTTATGTAATTATTCATGAATAATACTAGAGATTTTAAACAAACAAGCATGTGCTTTAATGGAACAAATACAAATTATCTACTTGTTATACACAAGGTATGCATATGGACAACATTCTTGTTAATATTGATGGACAATATATGGGCATGCTCTATAATAAACATGTTTACAAGGATAGTTGGAGAGATATTTGGGATGCTCATTGTTATATCATGTAATACGCTATATCCATGTATGGTTTTGTGAAAATGTTCACGTTTTATAGAAATGGTATTGATGAGCTCATCCTGTCTTTTATAACAATCTTTTTTTTCCCTAAATTTGAGACATTCATAAGAAATTTTGAGATTAATGTGGGGAAAATAATTACTACATTTTTCCAACATGATGAATTGATTCATTAAGTATGATTTATTAGTACAAGATATTGCTAGATTTTTTAAAAACATCAAAATTAGTGACAAAAAGAATATTAGAAACAAACTTGAAAAAATCAAATTACATTTGGAGATGAAATGAATGCTTGCATTGAACATCAACTATAGGGTGTCATGGATGAATTTCAAGCTCCAAAGAAGGATAATTCAACTCTTGAAAAGTTCATCAATCCTTGGCTCTTTGGAAATAGAATGTTTGTATTAGTTCTATCATTTGCACTTCTATTTTAGTGGACTAAAGAGCCAGAGGGTAAGGTCACGACGGTGTTATGGAATTAGTACTTACAATAGAAGCATGCATATCTAAAACAAATCATTTGCTATGCATTCAATGAAGTTGTTCTCTACTCTTTTTTATTCCGCATTATGATGACTAGATTTTTTATTTTTCTAAAACTCATTTTTTATGTTCAATAACAACAAGATAGATAATAGTTGGGGATTTTAATAGCTAATTTATCTATACTTATCTACTAAAGATGACACATTTTTCATTTCAATAATTACAATCATAATATGGAACAAGAAGGATCTCAATTGAATTAATCTTCTTTAGCTAGGATCCTATTTTCATTGAGAGATAATGCCACCATCTAAGTCCATACAATTTGGTCTAAAGGGGAACCAAAGGGTTCATTAGTACCATGGATTCTATTTGTTTTTTGCCTATCAATCTTGAATGCATGGTAGATTTTATCTTTATTTCTTATAGAGATGCTTGTGAATGTATTTATATGACATGTTGGATATGAGTGCTTATCACAGATTATATAGTTTCTTTGATGGTACTTGTTTGGACTAGAGTGTCATATATACCACCATAGATACATCTTAACTTTGGATCTATCAAGTGTCAAGAGGGATCAAATCCCTTGAGGTGCAATATTTTGCTTGAGTTTTATGTTCAAAAAAAGGTTTTCATTTAAAGAGATTTGATCCATGTTGGAACTTGATAGATCTATAGTTAATATGGATCTATGTTGGTATATTTTATTGTAGTGGTCTTTTTTCTAGTTTTTTATTATCACAGTAAGTTATTTTTAATTTGTCATTTTTATATATGACATTTTTTTTTCAATTTAATTTATTGTTGCATGAGTGACACATCTCACCCACCTAGATAGTAGAAAAGACATCTCCACATAATTACTCTCTATACAATAACCTAGACGTGCCATATCAAATTCATGTAACTTTCATAGATATCACTTTTTTTCAATCTAATGTGATACATAGAAATAGATGCACCTATATACTTCATATGCAATAAACTAAAAGTACCATATCAAATTCATTGAAAACCTAAAGCTAAACTTATGGGTAAAAGATACAAAAATCAAGATTTTAAGAAGAAACTATCATTTTTCTTTGGCTTTTAACAAGATTCTTAATCAAAGACACATTATGATATGGTTATCAAATGAAAATTAGAGTAAAATTCTTAATTTAACTAGTTCACTTTTCCAATAAAGAAAAAATTGAATTAGTTTTTATTCCTTTTTATTTTTTTTAATAAAGTAAGTTACAATCTATTTAATATTAAAGTTCTTAATTTAATATGGATCTATTTCATAATTATATGTGTATCTATTTAATATTAAAGTGCTCAATTTAATATGGATTTATTTCATAATTGTATGTGTTTCTAAATTTTATGTATAATTTTAAGTTTTCTTATTTAGAAGGACCTAGAGGAAACCTTTTGAGATGTCATGCTACTATGTGGAGGATTGTATAAGAGGGATGAGTTATTTCATTGTTGTGGGTAAGTGATAAGGGAACATCAAGTTCTTCCTTTTATATGATCCAATTTAGGAATGCATCTTAGCAAAGATAATGGGTTGAGACTTATTTCAAATGAGAGGGTATATTAGTGGGAAATAATAGATGACAAATAGATAGAGGAGATTTAGTCTTTTATTTTTGTTTGGCATAAACATGTATAGATTATTATTTAAAAAAGCTAATAGATATGGTGGAACGCATTTAAAATTTGTAATTTATAATTTTATATAAATAAAATTATTAATTTTTTTATAGCAAAATAATGTATATTATTAAAATTATTACATTTTTTCTATAGAAAAATAATATATATTATTGTAATAATTTTAATTTTATATAAATAAAATTATGGCATTTTTTCTATAAAAAAAATGTACATATAATTGTAAATTAGTGTAATGTTTATTTTTTTTTATGAATCAAAATTATATTTATTTGTGTTATATATTCACACAAGTCACATCAATGTGACATAACACATCTCATCTCACCCACCTTGATTGTAGAAAATGCTTCTCAATATCTTAGTTTAAAAATAAAGTTAGAAAGCCTATTGACATTTTGTATATGGTTTCTTTAAAAACAAATTAACATTTTTATTTTAAAATATTATTGTTTTTATTATTTTTTTGGACTTGATTTATTTAAGAATGGATTGACATTTTTATTTAAAATATAATTAATATTAATTTATGAGATGGACAATATATTTCAAACATAATTCTATTGAATATTTATATACTTATTATATAAATTGAAATACTAATTAATTTGGTTTTAGTAAACATTAATCATCATTATCAATATAAATATATAATATTGATTTGTTTATCCTATCCATTTTAATTTTATTATTTTATTGCATACCATAAATCTTAGAAAAAAATAAATCACTATTATATAATTAAATTGATTTTTTTGAATTTTATTCAACAATAACATAATTCAAAAAGTAATGAAATATATAAATTTCCCAAATTAATTTTTAATCATTATAATTCAATAGTTTTTAAAATTATAGACTTCACACAAAAATTCTTAATAATTATTATATATATATTTTAAATATTATGAAAATAATATAATAATGTAAAACTTCATTAGAATTTTAAACTTGTTTAATAATTTTTTTTTTAAATATTATGAAAATAATATAATAATGTAAAACTTCATTAGAATTTTGAACTTGATTAATTTTATAGATTAATTTTAAATATTATATTCAAATCATTTTTAAAAAAATTTAATAAAAAAATTTAATATATTAAAAAATAATATAACTTGAACGACTACGAAATCTAAATTACGATGAAAAATAAATCTAAATTATAATATTATTGAAATAAATCATCTAATCATCAAGTTTGATTATTATAATTAGATTTATTTTTCTAAATTATGACAAAAATAATATAATGTAAAATATCATTAAAATTGTAGAAGTGATCAACTCATAAATCAACTCTAACTATTATAATGATATAAGTGTGTTGGGGAGACCAACACAAAGAAAATAACCTTTGATTCATTTGATATCGGATGAACAAAGTGAAGCATGCTAGATTTGTGCCCACCATGTCTTCTCCTTTGTGATTAATATAATCTCACTCCATTATATATATATAATATTTCATTTCCTCTCATGTTATATCGATAATAGGGTCCAAACATCTTGAAGTGATAGTTTTTTATTCACGGAGATCATTGTTCAAAGCATGGAATAGATTTGGATGTAACGACAAAGGGACAAATCGACATAGCCAAGGTACCCACCAACACACATTTGAAGCTTTTATCTAATGTAGTTGTGGTTTTGGTAGGTGTAACAATCCCATAAGGGTCAGATGGGTAATGATCCATCCAATAGATAGCAAAGGACTAGGAGTCAATAGATTCTAGCTCAGGTACGATAATAGATTCTAGCTAAGGGAGGATATGGACTATGAGTTAATGTATTCTTGGATTCCGGATAAGGGAAGATTATGTAGTGAAAAAATTGATTCGTATTACCACACAACATGAGGTGGAGATGGAAGGCCAACCTACCACTCACAAAGAGAGGGAGAAAGAGGAGCCACCACTTGGTTTTAAAGGAAACCTAAAAAACCCTAGGGTGATAAAAGAGGAGTCACCACTCGGTTTTAGGGGAAACCTAAAAAACCCTAGGGTGATAAAAGATAGGATCAAAGAGAGAGGCAGAGCCATGAGGTTAATTAAGATTTTAGATCTTGGTTATGTTAACATGTGGTTGTAGATGATTAAGGCACATCACTTATCTTTTAGATTAAGTTTTACCAACAAACTAGGAAGGGAAAGTGAACTAACAATAGACAAGGGTTTAGTTATTGAAAGGTGCTTTGGTGTGCTAGAAACCCTATTGTTGAAAAAGACAAAGAGAAGTATGCAAGGAACTCACTCAAAATTTGTTGTTGTAGGCATTGAGGTACTTAGTTGAATAAGAGAGTTGTGGTTGGTATCCAAGAGTGATCCATGTACTGAATGACACTATAGTACATGGACTTGAACACAATCTCATATATATATACTACCAAAAGTGATAAATCAATGAAAGTGATAAGTAGAGAGACCCAAGTGACCGTAATGGGGATCATGCCTCCCATACGCTTGTTGTGATGGAACCTCCTTCAAGGTCGTAGGGTTGAATCATTCAAGGTATGAATAGAACTATGTCGATGAAGATGGCCTGGGATGAATAAAAAAACCCTTAGATGTTGGACCCAAGCTAATCAAAAGAGATCCATGTTGGGGTTCTTTGAGCTAACAAATGCAAGCAGTCTAAAAGCATGGGAGAGGTCGAAGAGAAAAAAGATCAAGATGAGTTGCAAATTTGAGTGTGTACCTACAACATACGATTTCAAAGACATGTTCAAAGAGAATTTACAAAGACGAATGTAAAGGTATAAATAAGAAAGAGAACAACCTCAAGTAGCAGGTGTACATTAGGTTAGCCAGTGGAAGGCCCAAGTTATATGATAAATTTGTACCACACATGTTAATACCATGGGGTTCTATAAGACTAGACTATGGGTTTGTAGGCTCAAATGCTTATATTTTCAACTAGAGTTGAAACATATATGTGATGCCCTCTTTAGGAATCCAAAGTTTTCTCTTTTACATGAGATTAGAAAGGGTTAAGGGGGCTTAACTTACTTTGACCACATAAATAGAATTCCAAAATGGATCTGGGCCATTGTCGACCCATAATGAAGCATCTTAAGTAACTATGGACCCAATTGGGATTTTGCACCCAAAATTGAACCCATAAAGTTAGGAAACACTTCAAACGATCAATTCTTTGAGGATTAAGAGGAGCCAAACTAGTGACCAGTGGCCAAATACCAAGAGAGGGAAGATAGTCGAGGAGTATACTAAAGTGCTAGACATCCCTAAGAGGTCATACATCTAGGTTAAGCTAGGGGGACTCAAGGAGGGTGATCCATCACATATACATGTCTAGAGAATTATCATGTCATCATTTGGTAGGCCAGGTATGAATCTGGCACATGAGTAAAACATACATCACAAACTCCATGTGGATAGGCATATGTGAGTACTAATGCACGAAATTTATTTTCTACAAATACATTAGAGCGTCGATATGTCTATGTCATAAATGGTGAACTCCCAATTGACCCCAACCACCTTGAACCAAAGTGGTAATGTACATTTATAGGTCAAATGATTTCCATTGAAAAAATCCTAGAAGAATCCCTTGAAGGTGTGATGTAGGGAACCATAGTTGACTCTATATGGAAGGTGATCTAATGGAGAGTCATGATTATGAGAATGACATGGATAGAGGCCATCGTTGAATAATATTCTAGTTGTAGGCATGACTATTATCTTAATAATTTTCCTTTGACATACTAATCGACTATAGATGTTATCAAATTTGGCCATTAGAAAAACCCTAAAAGAATCCATGGCATGAAGCGCATGGAAGGTGACCATTGGTTGGAAGCTACTATTGAAGCATGAGGCCATCACCAAGCATTGAGTATGAAAGAAGCCATTAGACAAATATTTGAATAAATTATAGATGGAAGAACAACGGGTGTAAACAAAATGGCATGACATCCCTCACCAAGTTGGATAAGGATCCATGGTTAGAAACCAATCCAAGAAGGGGGTAAAAAATAAGGGGTAGAAGACTCAAAAAATTATTTATATCCTTCATGCCAATGGTATACTTCACATGTGATCTCACAAGTATTACACAAATATTTCTCAAGGATGATCAACCAAGGGAGATAGAGATAATTAGAGGTTACTAAATCTACTAGGTCACAAGGAAGAAAAGTTCTATAGATAAAGAAAAACGTTGGTTCATCGGGCACATGCAAAGGTCTAATAAGTATTAATGTGGATATTCACTTACCACTTGAAATAATAATTAATGTGCCAAAAAACATATTTTAAAATACCAATGGTCATATTTGCTACTCTTTATCTTCAGCAAGATATGGAGCACACAAAAAAAGAAAGGTGGGGATTTTTCTAAAAAAATATCAGGCACACAACAATCGCAACAAGATGGATATCTTGGATATTGAAATAAAATTGATTAGGAGAAGTGGTACTAATTGTTTATCCTGAAAAGGAAAATGGGAAATAAGAAAAACCAATATTGTTCAACATTTATCAAGCAAGATCTATCCCCAAGGCATCCACAATTTTAGATTTAATCCACCAAATTGCTAGATTGTATGATGTGAAGAAGCAAATAATTATGGAGGCTATATGTTGGGATTATGATCCAAATCACAAAGTCCACAATCCACCAAGTCCTCAAAGTTCCTCATGGCAAAGAAAATTGGCACAATGCAAAATTATGGCTCACATCAAAGACAATACATCATTCTTAACATATTATCTAAAGTAGTGGAAAATCACCGAAAAAATCATAGAATAATATAGAGTTGAGCCTCACGATGGGCATGTATTGAGCCCTAGTCAAAATGCTTAGTGAGATTTTTGGTTGAACAAATGCCACAACATGGACCAAGGAGTAGGTATATCTGTTTTCAAGGGAATTATACTCAGAGGTCAAGGTAGGCTGGACTGTAATCATCGTCCAACGGTTGCACAAATAAATAAAGAGTCTAAGAGTTATTTATTCATGTACTACTACATCTTTTTGCTAGTAGCTACATTTTTTCCACTCATGACGATACAAAAGGAGTTGAAGAATGAGTCCCTACATGTGCCCCACCTCTATCCATGAATGTGGTAAAGGCACATTTGCTCAAATTATTGAGTGAGATGTGTAATTCCTTTTGTACTTAACATGGAGTTGACATGTGGCTTTAAAAAATAATAATAATAACAAAAAGATATTTCAATATCCATTTGAAGTTATATATATATATATAATTTCTTATTCCTCATATAGGTGTTTTCTACATCATGAGGGAGATGTGTAATTCCTTCGGTGCTTAACATGGAGTTGACAAGTGTAATTTAAAAATAAAATTAATAACAAAAAAACCATTGT
Organism: Picea engelmannii; assembly: GCA_009831015.1. Lineage (NCBI taxonomy): Eukaryota > Viridiplantae > Streptophyta > Pinopsida > Pinales > Pinaceae > Picea > Picea engelmannii. Next base: position 26,431 of record ML829109.1, on the reverse strand, counting down.
GGATATGAATTAACTCTATATATTTCAAGGGAGAAGAGGGATCAAGTCCCTCAAGGTGAAAAAAAAATTAGATTAAACAATTTTCAGAAAAGGTTTGTGCATGATAGATCTGGGGTTAATATGGATCTATGTTGGTCTTATGACCTTAAATATATTCATGAAAAACAAATAAGTATCCATACAAGAAATCTATCAACAAGTGTTCAACACTAGCCTACGCTTCGCCGATATCAAGAAATTCACCCCTTACAATCTTCTGCAAGCATGGGTTGAAGATTATTTCTTAGCGTGTTTGGAAGAGGAAATTGAGGTTACATTCCCACTATACCTAGACTTCATCATCTCAAATATGACCTACTATGACCCAATGAAATTCCTCGTAGACTTATATCTCTTGAAAGATTACAACTTGACTAGGGACTTGTTGAGGGAGGACAACTTCTTGCATAGGTGTAGGAATTTTGATGGATAGATCATTGTTGTACCTTCATAGTAAAAAAATTCGATTGAGGGCTCTTGTAGATATAGAAGCCAATGAAGGGGTGTAATACAACACCAATGAGGTAGCTTCAAAATCCAAGACAAGGCCTATGAGTAGATAGCCCTAAATGGGAAAAAGAGATTGTGATAGACATTGATAAGTTCAATGTAGAATTCTTATCACATTAAAATTGATCCGAGGCTTGATTATAGGAGTAGAAAAAAGAGGAGGAAGAATTAAGAGCTATGACTAGACAAATTAAGTAGGACCAACTTCTAAAAGAAAGAGCTAAGAGAATAGAGAAAGAGGTAGGAAAGATCAAGGCTCAACAATTGTCGATCTCAATTCAAAGAGAATAACAAAATAGGGTGGATCTAGAGACAATAATGCAAATAAATACTTGTCGAAGTGGAAGAAAATAAAAATACTTCAAAGGAAATAGGATAGTTAGGGACTAAGCCTATGGAGAAACAGATCAATGGAGTCATTGAAAGAAAAAGAGCATGAGGTAAACCCAATCATAGTAAAGAAATCATGAATGAAAGAGGGAAATAGTTCCCAAAAAGTGTCAGGGATAAGAAGAACTCATGGAATCCCAACAACAAAGTGGAAAGTAGGTTGGTAGTCATACCTCCAACCACTAAAAAAATTGTTGGCTTAACACATGGGTTATTAACATGTCCAATAAGAAAATGACCAAACTTTAGAGAAAAATTAATAGTAGAAGGATAAGGGTTCAAACTAAGGAGGAGGAATTTGACCTCAATCAAGAAGAAGTACGGGTCCCAATATTGGATCCATGATCAAAATATGTGGTGAGAGAAAGAAGAAGCTAGGATATATGACAAAAATAGAAAATCCAAAAAAGGAAAACTAGTCGTTGAACAGGAAGATAAGAAAAAGGCCAAAGAAGAAAAGTTAGCAAGAAAAGAGGCAAAGAAGAAAAGGAGGGCCAAAAAAGAGAAGATTTCAGTAGAAGTAAAAAAGACACCAAAAACAAAAGCAAGGCGTGGCAAGAGCAAATCGTTGAAGAAGATGAAAAGGAATGACTAAAGGGTTTGATAAACCTATTCAAGAAAGAAAATTCTTACAGCATATTAAAATAGAAAGAAACAATGGAACATATACATAGTATATGCATATATTTACCCTAGAAATCCTTAAGTAGGAAAATCAACAAACCCATAACTACACCTTTTTTAAAAAAATTTGCATATTTTTTTGGAGAAGAAAAAGAGGGCCGCGACATTCTAGACAATTTCTATATATTTTTGTGAAAATTTTACAGAAACGGGTTATAGATCTGATTTCCTCTCAGAAAATGGAACATATACATAGTATATGCATATATTTACCCTAGAAATCCTTCAGTAGGAAAATCAACAAACCCATAACTACACCTTTTTAAAAAAAAATTGCATATTTTTTTGGAGAAGAAAAAGAGGGCCGAGACATTCTAGACAATTTCTATATATTTTTGTGAAAATTTTGCAGAAACGGGTTATAGATCTGATTTCCTCTCAGAAAAGCATGCACTTAAAAAAAATCATCTGAAAAATAGAGTCCGGGAAGTCAAGATATCGACATTTTAAAATTTGCAAATTTTCAGTTTTTTTTCCATGGACGGCGGCACTATTTATTTATGTAGCATCTGGAGGTAGAATTTGTTGAAACAAATTACAGATCTGATTTCCTATTAAAAAATAGTTGATTTCAAAAAACAAATCACCCAAATTGGAGCTCCAGAAGTGAAGATATCGTTGATTTAAAATCAACCATTTTGGGGGGGTTTTCATGACGATGACGGAACTACAAAGTTCATAACTTTTCACAGGGTGATCACATTGATACCAGATTAGTTCCATTGGATAGAGGATTTTCAGTGATTTATTTTGGTATCTTATATGTGGTGTTTCACATGGATATTCACTTTCAATCCTTCATGGCCCTACAACGCAAACTGGAAGCCTCCAACACAAAATTTAAACACGATATGGAAGCTATTGAAGAGATCAGAATTGCAACATGTGAGAGATATATTACTAATTTCATGTACATTGACATCACATGAGAATATAATCAAGAAATATATGCTTGGTATGATTATGAGGAAGATTGTGAGGATTGGTATATGGACAATTGTAATCTCTGGGATGATAACTACTTTTATATTTTATTTGATGACTCTACTCCACCTTATGTAGAGCACATTATGGAGAGTAGTCCAGAACCTTCTATGAATACTACTTTTCAGTATTCTCCAGTACTAGTGTGTTATTCAAATGATTTTTTGGATATGGAGGGATCTACATATTTGGATCCCCATGATTGATGTAGCTCTTTGGAGCATCATTTTTAGTTGGTTCTTGAGTTCAGATATCTTCCGCGTGGAGTTCACATGAGCACTTGGACATGGAACCCTGTGTAACATCCCGCTCTGGCGCACTGAGAAAACTTATTCTTTGAGGACACTTGCTCGCAAGTGATCTGGACTGTTATGATGTTAAAACATTTATCCTTGATTATGTTGCATTATGATAGATGACATGATGTTTTACTGCTTTGACATAGATAGGTGCTATTGACTCAGTTTTATTGAGTGTGCATGGTTTTGGACCTTGAGTGATGCAGAGGCATCGATGGGACCCCTTGGACTCCGGATTGAGTCAAGGAGTGTGTTATTTGGATTGATTTATTTACTGTAATATTTCACTGATTTGATGATATGATGTTGACATGTTCTGACACGATTATCGATGATGCAGGCTGACGATAGCTTGCCGACCAGACTCACATATGGAGTAAAGGGGCCACACATGATTTCCAGAGAGGTTGAGGGAGAG
>ML829109.1:0-22816 GCA_009831015.1 Picea engelmannii | reverse complement strand
ATTCCTTAGAGCCCTTAGTCTCCCACAAGTTCACCTGGCGGAGTGTTGACTCCAGGGGTTATAGATGTCTACCAATCAGTCAAGTTGGCGAGTGGCACCCTTGGAGCACGTGGTGCATCCTGAAGGGGACGTCGCGCAAAAGAACCACAAGAAGCGAGTGGCACCCTTGGAGCACGTGGTGCGTCCTGAAGGGCACGTCGTATTGATGATGATGAAGAAACGAACCTAGATGGCCCTGAGACTTTAACGCCTTAAGAAATCCTTAAACAACTTCCCTAACCAAGTGTCGCCCAGTTCAGAATCTAAGTCCTAAGTCTAAAACTTTTATAGGGTAAAAAATTTAGTCTAACCTTAAGAAAAGACCCTAGAATAAAAATAACATTTTAAACAAAAACCCACTTAAGTAATAGTTTGGTCTTCATGAAATTCTTGGGGTAAATGACGATAATAAGAATTTAATTAAAACTAATGGTGTTAAAATTTTGCAAAGAAGAAATCATTCCTAACTTGTGAAAGAACAAAAAAATATTAAATAAATAATAAATGGGAAAGATTTAATAACGCAACTACCATTTTGGTATTTAATAAAAAGGGGAAAGATGGGAACTTATGGTAAAAAGCACGATCAACATAGTAAGGAATCTGAAATTAAGAACCTGCTAATCTGAGCTAATTTAGTAACATTTTTTTCTTAGGGAAGTATTTAAAACATGTAAGGGGATCTAGGAACACCTAAGAGTAATTTTAGGAGCATTTCTAGGTGGGTGAGGGAATTGAGGCATTTAATAAATTTAAAGAAAATAATTAATGGAGAAAAGAGGGGGATGGACGACACTTGTGCGATGGAGAATAATTAAAATTATTTTTATTAAAAATTAAATTAATTGTGATTTAGGAAAGTTGGTGGGTCTCAAAGCTCTATAAAAAGAAAGGGAGATGAGGAAGAATGGGATCGGTTGTTAGCGTAACGTTACGCTGCCGGATTGTGACTTGACTGATTGCTTGTGAGGAGTTGGGATTTTCTAGCTCGGATAGGAGTGGTAGCTCAGCCTTGCGAGGCGAGCTGGGAAGCTAGATCTACCATCTGGATAGTGTGTGGCCCCTTTGCGGCTCGGGGGGCTAAGGGGGAAGCAGAGTACCCCTAGCGTTGGCTGGGAGGTACTGGTGAGGTCTCAACAATCGACGAGCGGGAGCGGCACGGAGCACGTGGACGACACTCGAAGCGAGCGACAAGGCCACGGTATGATTGTATTTTAGTAGATCGGATTGCATTAATACTCATGCTAGGATCGATATATCGGTGTAATGGATTGATTGGATTACTGCTGTTACCTACCTCTGTTAATAAAGTTGTTTACCTCTGTTATTTAATAGATAAAGAAAAATTGTGTAATTATCAATGCTGTAAAATTTTACTGTGCAAATTCTGAGTAAACTCTAGCCTTGCATCTCCATTCCCTGAACGATGAATTTTACTGAGCAATGTCATGCTGATAAAACTCTTCTGGCAATTTCGTTTTTGTATATGGATTTAGTGACTTGTTTCCGGAAAAAATAAAAATAAAAAAATAAAATGGTTTGGTAAGATGTTACTGAAATTGGTTCTGGTAATTTCGTTCTTGCATGTCGTGGGTTCGCTGGCTGTTGGCTCTGCGTGTTCAAAAAACCATTCAATTTCTTTTATTTCCCAACAGTTAGAATCTATATTTCGTTGACCTTGAGGAAGACCTTGCCGACATATCCTGGTATTGCTCGAGCCGTTGTCTGTTGTGGGCCTGCGGATGAAATTTTTTTTATAACTTAAAACAGATAGACTTACTGCCCCCTTCTGCATTAAACCATGTTGTGTTTGAACCCGATTGTGCACTTTGGAATTTGTTTTACCTTATTCATTTATTTTATGAACAGTTGAGGAATTTGATTTATGTTTGAACCCGATTGTGCAATCTGGAATTCGTTTTACCTTATTCATTTATTTTAGGAACAGTTGAGGAATTTGATTTGTGGTTTGAATTTGATTTGTGCACTCTGGAATTCGTTTTATCTTATTTAATTACCTTATGAACCGCTGAGGAATTCGATTTGTGGTGTTGAAAGCGTTGGGCACTCTGGAATTTCGATTTGTGGTGTTTGATTTCGCTTGACATTCTGGAATCCGACTGTGGTGTTGATTTCGTTTTGGGCTTTTCATTTGAATGCTTCTGTCCTTTGAATGTTGATTTCGTTTTGGATTTTCATCTTTGAATGCCTTTCGTTTTGAATGCTTTTCGTTTTGAATGCTTCTGTGGTGTTGATTTCGTTTTGGCTTTTCATTTTGAATGCTTGACATTCTGGCCGCCCCCTGTTATCTCTGGCCGCAACTGTCTAAAAGATGCGTTGAACAGAGAGTAAATGTGTCCTTCCAGCTGCATGGCGGTTCCTCCTTTGTCGTATAAAACCCTCCACCTGTTGCCTTGCTTTTTATTTCTCAGTAAAAAGGGGAGCTGAATGTAGCCTATGGCTGCGTTTTTCCGAGAAGGTAGGCCGCGTTTTGATTTCCTCATTTAATGGCAGTAAACCTTGTAGTTCTGAATAGTAACATGCAGACCCACCTCTACACCCGTACGCCTTGCTAGCTGGAATAACCTGCACCTGTGTGTGTGCCGAGTTGCCTAAATTTACCTTGAAGAGATAGAGTTTGCCTGACTGTGCCTGGATTCGAGCGCCTAATTTAAGACAACCTATTCCCAGTTTTCATTGAGCACTCCAATCTGAGAGAATCCTCATGTTGTTAAATGGTAAAAAAAAAAAAAATCGGTGCCTCATTTTCCTCATATGACAGGATTTTATGACAAATGGATAGTAACTTAAGATTTGAATCAAAATGTTGAATGAGGAATGGTTGTGATAGGTTTAGAAAATCGAAGGATAACTTCTTATTTAATTAATTTAGGGCAAGTTATTTTATTACTATTAAATGAGTTTCATTTACTTATTGTGGGAACAATTTATTTACGATTGCTAATTTGTTAATTGATATTGCTAATTGTTAATGTTAATGGGAACAATTCATTTACAATTGCTATTTTGTAACAGGCTAATTGTTAATAGGCTATTTGTTAATAGGCTATGAATTTGTTAATAGGCTAATTGTTAATTTGTTAATAGGCTATATTGCTAATTGTTAATGTTAGGGAACAATTCATTTACGATTGCTAATTTGTTAATTTATATTGCTAATTTGTTAGTGTTAATGGGAACGATGTTAATGTTAATGGGAACAATTCATTTACTTATTGTGGGAACAATTCATTTATATTACTAAGAAGTTAATGTTTATATTGTTAATTTGTTAAGACTGTTCGGTTATCGAGTAAAAATTGGATTTAAGAAAGGTTGTCAGAAGTAGTTTGTAAGTTATGCAATTTGGGAAGATGACCTTGCTAAACTAGACTTGAATTTTAGAGTGCCATTATTGTTTGTTAGATTTTAAAGCTTAACCCAAATTAAGGTCAGACTTGTCGCATCAATCGTCTTGTCTTGTAGTTGATTAAAGGTACTCACCCAAGCAACACTGAGGTGGTAGTGAGTAAATCAAGAAGTTAAAATGATTCACTATTTCAAATTGTTGTACTATAGATAACTTTGCTAATTGCAATAATGATGGTTGTGTTACTGTCTTGATTTATTGCCGAACTTGCTTTAATAATTGTCATTGTTTCGTAATATGATCGCTATTATTGCAAAGTCATGGTAATTTAAAATGAGATGGTGTTATCGTTTATGGTAACGATATCATAGATTTAATTGTTAGTGGTAAAACATATATAGTGTAATGTCCTTGATTTAAGTACGATAAGTTATCATGAGTTAGTAAATGGGGATTGCATTCAATTAACCTTACTTTATTGTTAAGATTGGACTTGGTAACTTGTCGACTAACGGATATTAAATGAAGGGATTGATCTGTACGCATTGCCAATTGAGTCATAGGTAATGCTGAGTCTTAACCGTTGGGTGGTTATTGTCGGAGTCCATTCGGACTTGCTCTTTCCGTCGCGGTCGTGGTTTTTCTTTAATTATTATTGTACTTGGTAGTAATCATTTCATTGCTTGGTCTGCTTGTGTCGGGCGGGACGTAGACACCTCCTTGTAGCCTCTGTAGATAGGTCTGTGTGTGTGATTAATTTTTGTGTAAGGAAATCCAGTGTCGTATCAAGAGTCTCGGGCCCTTTAAAGGCAGGGTTTCCACTCTTGTGACACACGTGACAGAGATTACTAGTTTCTGCCTGAGCAGTCGACCAGGAGCCTATCTGACATTCTCTCTCTTTGGAGCAAAGAACGAAGATTAAACGCCATGCTTTCCTGTGCATAAATAGTAAAATCTACTACTATGGATTCTTCCTTCTGTGTTCGTACTGTACATAACCCAGTATGTCGATTACTTCTTGCAGTTACTTGTTGTGTGCCTTATGTCTTCTTGTTGTGATCATCATGGTTGCATCTTGTTAGTCATCGGGTGGCGACGTAGAGTCAAGTGCGTCTGTTTCCTTTTTACACGCGTGCACACACCTTAAACAACAACAAAAAAAAATTGCACCTGTTATCAGAGTTGTCGTCGTAACGAGGAGGTTCGTTACACCCTGGTTTACAATGGTGGTTGGACTACTTCATCATGGTGGCTTTGATTTCTACATGGGGCCTTGGTTCTCTAGTCTACTTCAGCACTATGGTCCACACTTATCCATGGGACCCCGGTATATGGTTGTACACCCTCATAGCAAGCATTAAGGACAACGCTTTCATAAGGAGTATGGAATGTTAGGTAGCTAGAGAGATAGTTTGGGGCCCAGAGGGCCCATAGTGATAATAGTGGAGGCCATTCAATCTAAGGTGGACTAGGTCCACTATAATATTAAATAAGGCCCACTATGGTAGTTAGATATAATAAATGTAAGAGGACTTACTAGAAGGTTCCTCCTCTAGAATGTTCTTAGGCGGTTGGTAGCATTATATAAAGGGGTTCAAACAATGTAATGGGATATGAAGAGAAGTATTGTATTTGGATCTGAAGCTCATTAGGAGGTTTCCCCCTCGAAGAGGCAAGTGAATAGGAGAGGATCCCTTCCATAATAGGATCCATTGTATGGTGTTTCCCTACCTCAAGGGTTTTATTATAATAAAGGGGTGGTTTCTTCTATATTTTTATGTGTATCTATTGCGTATTTAGTATTTGTGGTGATTATATTTTTAGATCTACTAAGGTACTTAACACATTGTATTAACAAAAGTGATTTGCAATACAATATATAGGTATTCCACAACCCCATTCAACCCTAACTTGTGAAGTGATATTAAATTACAAGGGGTATAAAACCATGGGTTGAAACCACCCAAAACCCATAGATATATCTATAATTGCCTCCATAAAATAAGGATAAAAAATAGAACTCTTTGGGGTCTCAATCTTGAGCCCCATAAAAACATGATTGCATGGTTTGTACCTACACAAAATATAACACATCCAACAATATCCCACCTATTGAATACTTTGTAATGACACCTCCAAAGTCAGAAACTCAACTACTTGGGGCATCCAAACCCATTGATTCCCTACACTAAGAAAACTTCTTAGTATTCACAAACTTCATTAATAAATCTACAACATTTTTCAAGGTATCAACTTTTTCCAACTACATTTTTTTTGTCATCGATGATGTCTTTAATATAATGGTATTCTACAGAATATGTTTTGTCTTAGATAAGAAGGGTTCTTTGCTAAAAACATTGCACTTTGGGTTTCACATTATATCGTTATAACTCTTTATAGGAACCCAATATTTGAAAATTGTCTTTGTAACCATATCACTTCCTTACTCGCATGAGTGGTTTCAATGTACTCAACTTGTGTAGTTGAGAGTGCATTTATTGCCTGCCTCTTGCTCATCTAACCAACTTCTCCACCAAATATGTTAAACACATAACCACTTGTGAATCATCAATCGATATCTCTAACCCAATCAGTATCAAAAAATATTATACATCTAATACTTTGTACTCTGTAATATTCCTCTAAATTTGGTTGGCAGATTTTTCAAACAGTTCAATGACAATTTATAACAACAATCAATTTGGGAATATTAATGTCATATGATTATGGAAAGGAACTAATCCAACAATATTATTTAATTATTCTTGTCAATAAGGGGAAAGATACATAACATAACATAATCCAACAACCCATCTTATGAGTGGGCACAAATATCAGTACTTATCATTAAGTAAATACCACAATAATAAGCTACAACACTACAATAATGAACCTAGTTATATGTGATCAGAGTCCTTAATCCTGTCTTTTTCTCAGCATACAATCCACAGTAAAAGCACCCAAAAAAGGGACACTCTGAGCCCCCAAACTGACATAAGTTGATCAACAAGAAAATAGTTCACCCAACTGATAAATATGATGCCTAGGTTCCAAGATATGCGCCTAGCTGTTGGAAATATGTGCCCAACAGCTAGAACTTTGTTCCCACAAGCAATAACTCGCCCATTAACCAAATAAACTCTCCCAACTTTAAAGTATGGTTGTCCCACACTAAAGAAAAGTGCCCAACAGCTGGAAATATGTGCCCAGCAACTAGAACTATGTTCCCACAAGCAATAATGTATGCCCAGTGGCTTGGAACATGCCCCAACCTTCAAAAGAACTTTCCCTTTTCGGTATATTAACTCAACCAGCAAACAAACCAGTCTCCCAAGGAGAAAAAATGCCCAACACCATAAAGAAAACTCCCTCTTAAATGGAAACCCAACCGTCACACACAAGAAACTAACTATAACTCCAAGAAATTCAGTTGTGACCGATCTAAGTCCATCTAGGGTGTATCATTGCATCACCGAAACCAGAGATAAATGAAGGGTTTCCAAAAACCAAAACTATTTCCTCAAGAGCTCTCCAAAATCTGTTTTCCAAATGAGTGAATGCAAGCATGATAATAGACTCCTCCTAACCCTTTTTTTATACTTCTAAATTGAGCTTTTCTTTCCTTATATTATGAATGTGGGATAATGTTCCCTTGATTATTTTCCTCCCTCGCCCATGGGAACTCAATTAGGCTAGAAAAATTCTCTCTTAGAGAGATTAGGAATATGGGGACATTACAATCCTCCCTCCCCAAGATTGTTTTCCCTCAAGCAATTTCAATCCCGGATGCTGAAGTACCTGCTCTCCTTCCCATGTAGCATCCTTGATAGGAAAATCCTTTCATTTGACAAGGTAATCCCTGACAGTTTGGTTTCTTAGCTTTCGCTCCATGATCTCCAAAATCTCCTCAGGAACCAAAATCAATTGCCCCTCTTCATCTAGTGGTGGTAACTCAACAGAGGTAGCAATATGTTGTCCCAATGCCTTCTTGAGACATGAAACATGGAAGACATTATGTATTTTGCATCCCTCTGGAAGCTCTAGCTCGTATGCCACCTCTCCTATGTGCCTCGAAATCCTGTAGGGTCCGTAGAATTTGGGTTTCAATTTTTCTACCCCCTTCATCTTAAGTGATGACTGCCTATAGGGTTGCAGACATAGGTACACCAAGTCCCCAACCCAAAAGCTATGTTCCACCCGATGCCTGTCTGCATAGACCTTCTGTTGATTCTGAGCCATCTGAAATTTTTTCTTAAGGGTCCGTAGAATATCCCGACTCTCCTGGATCCAATCTTTAGCTTTAGTTGCTCTGTTGTCTCCAAGCACCCGATCCACAAATGTAGGCACATCATATCCATACAAATCTCGAAAGGGTGTCATCCCAATCGACATGTGATAGGTTGTATTGTAGCAGTGCTCACCCAAGTGTAGCCACTTTATCCAGACTTTCTGTTGGCCTGACACATAATTCCTCAGATATCCCTCAAGCCATTTATTCACAATCTCGGTCTTCCCGTCCTTTTTAGGATGGTATCTCGTGCTAGGTGTTAGTTCTGTGCCAACTAACCTGAAAATGTCCTGCCAAAATCCTCCCATGAACCTACTATCTTTGTCGCTGAAAGTAGTTTTTGGCAACCCGTGCAATCAAAATACCTCTCTGAAGAACAACTCTGCTACATGTGTTGCAGAATATTTGGAGGGTATGGAAAAAAATGCGAAAAATTTGTGGGCCTATCGTCCACCACATAAATACAATATTTTCCCTGCACCTGGGGAAACCCTATGATGAAGTCCATAGATATGCTTTCCCATTTTTGTTCTGGGATGGGAAGTGGTTGAAGTAATCTGACTGGTTGAGTATGCTCCACTTTTTTCTATTGGAAAACTTTTCATTCCCTCACGAATTTCAACACATCCGTCTTGAGGCATTTCCACGTAAATATTTCCCTGATCTGCCTATAAGTTTAAAATTACTCAGGGTGTCCCGCCAAGGTGAACTGTGTGTTGCCTGTATGATTTTTTCCTTCAGTTGAGATTCTGGTACTAAATAGATCATGTCTTTGTAATAAATGATGTCATCCATAACTCGGTATTGATCATCCTGGATCTGGCCATCTAAATCTCACAAGAAAATCTATCCTTGGATTATTCTACCAACATGAGATATTTCCAATCAACTGAAATATCCATGAGGGAGAGAGTGGATGGTACCCTAGAAAGGACATCGACCACCACGTTTTTCTTTCCCTTCACATATTCAATCTCAAAATCATATGCTTGAATTTTACTGATCCACTTCTGCTTCCTCTCACTCAATTCTTTCTTCTCCATGAGGAACCTCGGGTTGTTATGATCTGTCTTCACTTTGAACATGCTCCCCACCAAGTACTGTCTGAATTTGGCCAATGCATGCATAATGGCCAACATCTCCTTGTCATATATTGAATAATGCCTCTCATACTCCCTAATTTTGTAGCTCTCAAAAGAAATAGAATGATTATTTTGCATCAACATAGCACCTATCCCTATCCCTGAAGCATCTCACTCAAGCAAAATGGTTGAGTGAAGTCTGGAAAGGCTAGCACAGGGCATGAACTCATTACCTGTTTCATTTTCTCAAATTTCATATGCACCTCATCTATCCAACTGAAAGCTCCTTTCTTAGTGAGATCTGTAAGAGGTGATGTCAACTGTGAGAACCCCTTAACAAATTTCCTATAATAAGTGCAGAGCCCTAGGAATATTTTCAGTTCTATCAAATTTCTGGGGGTAGGCCACTCTATAATTGCCCTAATTTTCTCTTGGTGGACTTGGACACCATTTTCCTCGATCACATGCCCCAAGTAAAGCATCTCAGTCATGCCAAACTCACGTTTGGACTCTTTTGCATAGAGTTGTTGCTCCTCCAAAACCCCCAATACCTCATCCAAATGCCTGAGATGATCCTCCCAAGTCCTGCTATAAATGAGAATATCATCAAAGAAGACCAACAAAAATTTCCTCAACTACTTATTGACACATGGTTCATGCAGGACTAGAATGTAGCAGGGGTGTTGGTTAGCCCAAATGACATAACCAAGAATTCATAATTCCCATAATGGCATCGAAAGGAAGTCTTCTGAATGTCATGCTCTCGAACTCGAATTTGGTGGTATCCTGAACGAAGATCAATCTTCGTGAAATATTTTTCTCCCCTCAACTCATCCATCAGTTCATCAATCCTCAGAATTGGGTACCTGTTCTTTATGGTTTTCTTTTAAGTGCTCAGTAGTCAATGCACATCCTAATGGAACCATCCTTTTTCTTAACCAATACCATCGAAGAGGAAAAAGGGCTAGAACTAAGCTGAATGTGACCCATCTTTAACAAATCCTTGATGGTTTTTTCTATCTCATCTTTGTACATCTTGGGGTGGAGGTAAGGATTGGTTATGACAACTTGAACCCCTTCTTCTAATTCTATAATATGTTCAAATCCTCTATCTGGGGGTACTCCTAGAGGAATGTCATCAAAAACCTTTTGATGTTTGTGAAGCAATACCTGAATATCGTTTAGATATTGTCAAGGACGATCTAGTGGATCCTTGTGAGAAATGTAGCACTCAATTTCCCACTCTATGTCTCCATGCCGCATTACTGCCTCCATACTGTAAGATGACACAATCTTGGGCGAATACTGGTGCATAGCCTGTAAAACCACCTTTTTTCCATCTGGTCCCATGAACTCCATTTCCATAGTCCTTTGATCAGTAGTGTATTTCCCAATGGAGTATAACCAATGAACTCCAAGCACCACATTAGTTTTTGGCACATCCACCACAAAGAAATCATTTGTCAACGTATAATTCCCCATGGTTATTTTCAACTTGGGGATCCATCTAGTGCATTCCATCTTATAGCCTTAAGGTATGATCATGGTGAATCCCTCAAACTCCTTCATCATAATCGCTCGCATGTCCACCAAAGCTACATCTATAAAGTTCTAGGATGCTCCACTATCAATCAACACTGTAACCTTGTGCCCCTGCAAGACTCCTTGGACTCTGAAAGTGTGGTACCTGGGAAGTCTCGACATGGATGTCATAATAGGGCCCTTAGCCCCAACATGTGATGTCTCCTCACTCGGTGTTTGGTGTCCCTGCTATGTTTTCTCCTGCTCTTCCTCGTCATCACTATCACTATTCGAATAGAACTCAATATAATGAGCCTTGTCAGTCTTGTCTTTTCCGACACACTTATGCCCTGGTACCCACAACTCTTGAAAACTAAAGCACAATTTCTTCCTCCTTAGCTCTTTTCTTGTTTCTTCATTCAGCTTGGGCTTCCCAGCCCAATCCCTTTGAAATGTTTTGGTTTCCTTTCTCTTTTGTGGGAAGGTGGGTTTCAGAGGAAACCTGCTCTTAGGAACAACATCTTGCATATCCATAGTATGGTTGACTGCATCCTGCAAAGTGGTGGGTTTTTAGGCCTTCACCCATCCATGCAATGGCTCTGTTAACCCCTCAACGAACAACATCACCAAGCGTGCCTTAGATATGTCTGTCACCATCACTTTTAATCTCTGGAACTCAGAGATAAATGTCTCTAGGCTACCTGTCTGCTTGAGCTGAGCTAACTCTCAAAAATGGATCTTTGGGTCTTTCCTGTCAAACCTCTCAATGATACTCTGTGTGAAATTGAGGTATGAAGTGATTCCTGAATGACCTAGTGTCACTAACCCATGGTACCACCACTCATGGGATTCTCCATCCAAATGCAGGGTGGCAAGATTAATAACATCGGCTTCAACCATTTTGTTGAGCTGGAAATAAGTGTCCAACTTCTGCACCCATGCTCTAGCAGTTCATTGTTATGACCCATCAAAGTTTGGAATGGTCATTTTCCCCAATGTGCATTGTAACTCTGTGTTTTGGGACATCGTCCCTTTGGCCCCCCTAGGCATGTTCTTGCTTTTTAAGTGGAAAAAATCATGAAAGGGAATGGCAGCCTGGAAATCATCTCCCAATCTTTGGTACTCCTCCAAATAAGCTCCAAAGGGTATATCCTGATCAGTTTGCTCCATTCGCCCTGATGCATCATTATCAAGGAACTAAGGCATGGTAGGCTTGGGTGTCCTAGTGTACAAATGGGGGTGGCTCTGCATGGTGGTGCGAAAATGGCTTCCTTACCTATTAGTAGATTTCCTTTCACCGTTATGATTTTTCTTGTCTTGACTCCACATGGTGTTAACTTCCATCTTCCCCATCAAATCCATCATTGCTTTCTAGCCCCAGGCCAAATCATTCAATGCACTGAGAAGACTACTGAAATCTTGTTCATCTTTGTCACTCATGATGTCTTCACCCTTATCTACCTTATTTACCTCAGGCTAAGATTCTAATTCCTAAACTAGTTCTTCCCTATCCAATGGAGATTCTGGACTTTGGTATCGCTTCCTTCTATGGGTGATGTTCTACCTATCCTCCCTATTCATTTACTTCCCAATTCTTATAATTTTCAGATCCCCGCGACTGAGCAAGGAACATGCTATGATACCACTATAATATTCCTTGCCTAAGTTATACAATTTTTCCTCTAATTTGGTTGGCATATTTGTTAAACAATTCAATGACAATTTATAACAACAATCAATTTGGGAATATTAATGTCATATGATTATGGAAAGGAACTAATCCAACAATCTTCTTTAATTATTCTTGGCAATAAGGGGAAAGATACATAACATAACATAATCCAACAACCTGTCTTATGAGTGGGCACAAATACCAGTACTTATCATTAAGTAAATACCACAATAATAAGCTACAACACTGCAATAATGAACCTGGTTATATGTGATTAGAGTCACCCTTCTCCTTAAGCTTGTATTTTTCTCAGCATACAATCCACAGTAAAATCGCCCCAAAAAGGGACAATCTCATCCCCCAAACTGACATAAGCTGACCAACAAGACAATAGTTCGCCCAACTGATAAATATGATGCCCAGGTTCCATGATATACACCCAGTTGTTGGAAATATGTGCCCAACAACTAGAACTCTGTTCCCACACGTAATAACTTGCCCATCAACCAAATAAACTCTCCCATCTTTAAAGTATGGTTGTCCCACACTAAAGAAAAGCGCCCAACATCTAGAAATATGTGCCCAACAACTAGAAATATGTGCCCATCAGCTAAAACTTTGTTCCCACAACCAATAATGTATGCCCAATGGCTTGGAATGTGCCCCAGCCTTCAAAAGAACTTGTCATCCAACAAACAAACCAGTCTCCCAAAGAGAAAAAATGCCCGGAACCATTAAGAAAACTCCCTCTTCAATGGCAACTTGTCCCACAATGGAAACCTAACCATCACACATAAGAAACTAACTATAACTCCAAGAAATTCAGTTGTAACCAATCCAAGTCCAGCTAGGGTGTATCGTTGCAACACCGAAACCAGAGATAAATGAAAGGTTTCCAAAATCCTAAACTCTTTCCTCAAGAGATCTCCAAAATTTGTTTTCCAAATGAGTGAATGCAAGCACGATAATAGACTCCTCCTATCCCCTTTTTTTGTACTTCTAACTTGATCTTTTCTTTCCTTCTTTTATGAATGTGGGATAATCTTCCCTTGATTATTTTCCACCCTAGCCCATGGGAACTCAATTAGGCTAGTGGAATTCTCTCTTAGAGAGATTAGGCAGATAGGGACATTACAGTTTCCCTGCAAAAATGTGTCTAGGTGCATAGTTTGTACCTACAGAGAATACTAGTCCAACAACGCTAAAGATGAACTATGGAAAAAGGAGAGAAGAAGTCAAATGGCAATGACAAAAAAAAGATGAAGGTGTTGAACATATAAAATAAAATAAAAACAATATGTGGAGGCATAGAGAAGGATACAAGAAGAGTGTTGATAAGAAGAGGGCTAACAAGGGAAGGGGGTAGACATGAGCTCTTCCAAGAAGTCAACATTAAAAGAAAGCAAGGAACTAGAAAAATCTAAGATTGAAACATGTCAGATGTTGTTGGACTTTTCCAAATAACAACTAGAAGAAGCACGGGCAAAGGTGAATCATAAGAAAATAAAGAAACCCACAAAGTTTGAGTGCGATCACATCTAAGTGATTGAAGAAATGGCTGGACACTTACGTAACCAAATAAAAGTAGTGGAGAAACAACTATAGGCTTGGAAAAAGGTGGAATAGGAAAATATACAAGAAGAAAAGTCTATGAAGGAGATAGTGAACACACAGAGTCTAAGTTGTCCCACAAGAAGGAGGAGGAAGGTGAGGATTTGAACCAAGGTTGCTTGAGGAAAGATGAAAACATCATTAGTCAATAGAAGGACAATATCTATAAATATTGCAATACCTCAATCATGCCCTAAACATGTGTTGAGTTGGGCATGATCAACATGCAACCACTCATCAAAGTCCTACCCATATTTAAACTAATGGATGGTGACTTTAGTTTCTAGGGAAACATATAAAGGAAGTGGACTAGTTGTATCAAGAGGTTTGCAAACAAGAGGTTGTGGTTGAGAAAGAAAGAAAATTAAGGTAGGGGATAAGGACCACATAGAAATAGATGTCGATATGTAGTAGGGTTACTAGAAACCATAGTAATCATATTAACTACTTCGACCAAGCCAAGGCTACTCGTGGGCACACAAGACTATATGGTCACTACAAAATCAACCAAACCATCGATGAAGGAGGATTGGCAACACTTCAAGGCTTCGAGATAAATTTTCAACAACAAATACATCAAACTTCAAGCCAAATTAAAAGAGAAAGATTAGAAAATAAAGGAACTAGAGAAAGATATGGAGAAGATGTTGAAGATCACTTAAAAATCCTTCTTGATTGTTCAAGTTTTGAAGGAGTGATCCATAGTAGATGAGTTCAAACAAATAATTAAATTGCATGATGACATGTAGACAAGCCTAATATAACATTAGAAGAGATGAATGCCATCATCACAAAGTTGTATGTGACTTGGAAAGAATATGAACTAAAACTTCATCACTTGAAAAAGTCTACTTGGTTATCAAAGACTTATCATAAGGACACCATGGAGGGGGATAAAGACCCAAAGTAAAGTAGAAGAGCATAGTTAACTTCACATGAAATTACACAAAGTGAATCCTGACAAATGTCAACATTTTTTATGTTGAAAGAAGACATCTCTTTTATGTTGAAAGAAGACATCAACATTTTTTATGTTGAAAGAAGACATCTCTAGGTAAGAATAGATGAGCTAAATATTTTGGAGCTGTATTAGGAATTCTAATAAAGCCTCCAATAAAATTCATTACTGAAAAAAGATCGAGGTAGTTCATACAAATATGGAACAAAAACATCTCTAGGTAAGAATAGATGAGTTAAATATTTTGAACCTGTATTAGGAATTCTAATAAAGCCTCCAATAAAATTCATTACTGAAAAAAGATCGAGGTAGTTCATACAAGTATGGACCAAAAAGCTTGCATTTACTAAAGAAAAATATAAAAACTACTCCAAGTAACAAATGAATTGGATGATTGATTATATAGACCTATATCTAATGGAGGAAAAACTAACAAAAATACAATCGAAAGAGAAAGTAGCATGCAAAGAATTGTACATATTAAATTAGAATTAAATTTAAAATCAATGAAACATGCTTACTAAAAGGATAAGTTATTCTCCTTTCTAGTAATTTCTCATGATTTATACTTAATTGTTTACTAAGATTAAATAACTTGATTTTTTATTAAAACTAAACAAGCTCTATGTTTTTTAAATAAATTTTCGTCTCTTTTATTAAATTGTTTTCAGCTATAATATTTATGTCTTGTAAATGTTTATTAATATGTTGTTTGCATCCTTGTAGTTATGTAATTATTATTTAATTAATTTTATTTATATAAATTATTCTTATTCGAAGGATTTCACAACCATCTACATAACATTCGCATCTGACTCAATCTATCATTCATCTTTATGAATCTTTTTACAATTGCATATATATACCCATATTATCACATCTTTATTATATAATATTTTCCAAACTTTTTCTTTTTCCGAAATCTTTGATAAGACTTCTATCTTTATGAATCTTTACATTTGTATATATGCCCATATTATCACATCTTTATTAGACAATATTTTCCCAGCTTTTTTCCAAAGCCTCAATTACAACAGCGATTCCAAAATCTTTGATAAGATTTCTCTATTTAGAATCAATCTTTACATTTGTATATATACCTATATTATCACATCTTTATTATATAATATTTTCAAAGCTTTTTACCAAAGCTTCAATTACAACAGCGATCCAAAATCTTTGACAAGACTTCTATGTGGACACTTGTGGCACTCCGAGATGGGACTACGGGGTATGACTCTGGGTATGCTTACCCAGCAGAGAGAGACAGATGGGTGATAAAATATCACATGGTTGGTTTACATATAAAACATCCAAACTATTTAACTCGCAACAATGAAAACCAGACAAAGATAAAATTTCAGTGCATCCTTTTAATGACCCTCTGATCAGTTGTTGGATGTAGGTGTGCTTGGACCCTCCCCAATGTTAGACATCCGTGGATTGAAGGTCTTCTGCACGTATCTTTCACCGGCTGTAGGGCTACATTTTCTGGGGCTATTTTGTCTTAGTTCAGTTATTCGCGGGCTGAAAGCTTGTTGTTTGGTTTCGCCAGTCCATGGACTTGATGGATGTTTGCCTTCTCTCGACTGTGCATGCAGTTGGCTTGAAAAAGAAATCCGTGGGCT
This sequence comes from Picea engelmannii, assembly GCA_009831015.1. Classification (NCBI taxonomy): domain Eukaryota; kingdom Viridiplantae; phylum Streptophyta; class Pinopsida; order Pinales; family Pinaceae; genus Picea; species Picea engelmannii. The sequence goes on along the minus strand of ML829109.1, from coordinate 6,647 downwards.
AAAAGGGTTTCTGGCTTCGGCTGCCTCACTAGAACTAGATATTCTTGGACTGTAAATGTGTTTAACCTCACCCCGGCTTCTAGTGATCACCTCATCAAAAATCTCACCATCATCCGCCTTTCCAACTCCTGTTCCTTTTCCAAGCCCATGAACTTCAGATTCCTGGAAAACAACAAATTTATCAGCTTTTCAATTTAGTTCAACATTAAATCATGTATCAAACTTGGTCATGACAATAAGTACTTACCTTTAATGCTATGTTATATGGTAATCCTGCAGCCTCTTCATACTCTGCTGCATCCAATTCTTGAAGGTGTGCCCCCTTGAAAAACTTGGGCAGGACATATTGTCTTGCAGGAACTAGGAGCATTATAAGCAGCGGAAACAGAACACCAGCTATTGGAATCCATGTAATTCCAAAACAGACCAGCAAATAGCATGTCTGGAAAACTGTGAAAATGACAATGATTTTGAAAGACACAGTCTCAACAAATGAAGCATGAGACTGCTCAAGAACTCTGTGACAAAAATTCAAAACAGAAAATTGATCAAGTTCAATGCTACAAATTGCATTTTAAAATTAACATATTGAGATTTTCTGTATGCAACGATAGTTGCACGAGGTTTTGAAAATGAAACCAAGGGTTTAAGAGTATGATGTGAAAATGCCATACTTGTATCTACGGCTTGGAGCAGTAATGAGTAATAGTATCCTTTCCCAGAATTGATTGCCAGGCAAGCTTTCTATTGCCATGAAGGCAAAGTAACCCCAAAGCACTGAAGTAGGAATCTTTTTAAGAAAGGGCATAGCTGCAACACAAGTGCCAACCATCATGGATTGCAACAAATTACTCAAGCGTTGTTCTTTGACCTCAACGGGAAGTAGGTTATCAACGTCCTTCTCTGGATCAAAAATTGACTCATCAACCGGGGCATCTAGATTCCCAATAGATGCAGCTAATTGAAGGGTGCCCTGTTCAAGTTCTTTCAGTGCCTGCCCAAGAGCCCAAACACATCCACAATTGAATGAGAAGGAACTGGAAAAGTCTAGGTTCCGATAAAAAAACTTTACAACTATTTAAACATCCAAAAGCATCACTAACTTACAAGGGCTGGAGGTGGCTGGTAAACCAATGGAGTTTGCATTTGCTGATATGTTTCTTGCATGTTTCCATACAATTGCCCTAAGCTTGAGTTTTGTTTAATGTTTTTCTTAGCAGTTCTTACCAATCTATCACGGACCAACTGTAACAAGTACACCTCATTAATTTATAAAATATCACATTCTTAATCATCCTTACATCTTTACAGACACAAAATCTGAGTTGTAATTGAATGGTACCTGGTGTTTCAAAGTAGCTAAGCTTTTAGTGTGCATTGGAGATTGAGGTATGACACCATTCGAAGGAGGTATGCCCAAAAGACCACAAATAATAACCTGCCACATAATATATTGAATCCCAGAAAACCTTAAAATACCTTGCCCAGTATTACTGATGCAATTAAAAAATTTGACTGGCAAAATATATATAAGTATCTCATAGTTATAACAGTTCCCAAAATTTACTATAGATTAAAATCCTTCTGATTTTGCATACCAAGAAACCTAAAAGTAGCAGATCATAATGGAAAGAAGATGGCTTTCTCAAGTTGAATTCCTTTTGCTGAGCAAGTTGAGATGCCACGCTGTGGTCGAAATAGTAAAGGACAGCAATCATAGTGGCCGGAATAAATGCACCAACAATATATAGCAATGGCACATCCCGCATTTCCTAAATGGAGAAATAAAGCTTCAAATTAGTGCACAAAACTGGAGGAACTCAAGCTTAGGGGAAAATACCAAACGTAGAAGATGTAGATACTCGTGTTCATTATAGTGAAAATATATCTAACTTCATTATTCAATCCTGTCATCTGGTCTCCGTTTTATAGGGGATGATATATTTACCTTGATTACTGTCCAATTGTCATAAGCACCAGGTGACCATGGATTTGGGCTATACAGGCGCCTGGGAATTCCATCTGGAACATGGCCTGCTGGTATATATGACACTCCAGTCCAAACAAGTACCATCAAAGGAACTCCATAATCCGCGATAAGACCTCGTAGCCAACCTGTCATTTAAATACATCACGGGCATCACTATAAGAAACAAACATAAAATCTACGAAACATTCAAGCCTGCTAGGTAGTAAACAGCTAGAATCCATGGTACTAATCAACCCTTTGGTAGCCCTTTAGACCAAAGTGCATGGACTTAAACGGTGGTAGAATTTCTCCGTGCAAACAGGTTCTATGCTAAAGAAGGGCAATTATTGAGATCCTTCTTGTTCCATATTATGACTGTACTTTTGAAATGAAAAATGTGTCATCTTTCATAGATAAGTCCAGATAACCTGGCTATTAGACGCCTCAACTGTTATCTATATTGCTGTTATTGAACATCAAAATTAAGTTCCAGGAAAAGAAAAATTCAGAGTCATCATAATGCAGAGTAAAAAAGGGTAGAAACAGCTTGATTGAATGCATAGCAGACGATTAGTGCGCTGTGCTAGATATGCATATTCCTACTGTAAGTACCTGTTCCATAACGCCATGACCTTGCCCCGCGGCTCTTCAGTCCACTAAATAGAAGACCAAATGATAGAACCAATGCAAACATCCCATTTCCAAAGCCCCAAGGATTGGCGAACTGTTCAAGAGTTGCACTGTCCTTTGAAGCTCGAAATTCATCCACAGCACCCTGTAGCCAGTGGTTCCATGCAAGGCTTCAGTGCATCTCCAAAACGTAATTCGATTTTGTGAAATGCCTGTTTTTAATATTTATTTTTGTCACTATTTATTTTGATGTTTTGTAACAATCTTCATCAGGATGGGAAAATATGCAGTTATTCCCGGCGTCCATCTCGGTTGTGCTTATGGATGTCTCATGTCTCACATTTAGGAAAACAAAAGGAGATTGTTATGAAGGATAGGATGAGCTCATCAATGCCATTTCTATGGAAAGTGAACATTTTCACAAAACCATACCCGGATAGCCTGCTGCATGAACAATATAGCAATGAGCATCCCAAATAGTTCTCCAGCAATCCTGGTAAACCTATTGATAATTGAGCATGCCCCCAGAATGGCCAGCAAGATTAACAAGAATGCCGTCCATATGCACACCCTGTGTGTAACAAGCAGAGAACAAGCACAGAATTGGTTTCCATTAAAAGGCATGCTTACTTGTAAAATCTCCGCTATCGTTAATGAATAACTACAGTAATATATCATACTGTCTAGGTAACATATATTACACTATTGCAAATGGGAATAAATTTTTGAAAGTTCACAAATGGTGATAATATTTCAAGTGCATACCAGCCTGTCCAAGCCAAGAACAATTTTGGGCCTAAATCTTCTCTATCTTTAGCAAAGTTGTACATGAATGTATACATAAGCACAGTTGGTTCAGCCACCCCAAGAATTAACAGAGGTTGACCTCCAATAAGAGAATGGATGATGCCACATATTGCAGTGGATGACAACGTCTGAACTGCAGTAAAGATTCCACCTGCGGCACATTTTGTTTATTAATTTTAAATACCATGTATTACTAAAGCATCTGGCAAGATCCTGAAATAGAACATGTATTGATCTTTTTTCTCTCTTTTTCCAAATTTTCTCTCTAACACATTGACCTTCTAAAGTGATTATCAAACTTTATAATGAACTGCGTTCGAGATATTTCACTGTATTCATGCTTATAATCTTTCACGGCATTCCTATGTTTCTCTCACGAAACTACTGAAGATCTGCCTACAATGAAAGCTGGTTAGTAAATACCATTAGATCGCGAAAATTATCCCTTTCTCATATTTCTACTGCTTAGTCATGATCAGAAAGACAAACTCAAATTAGAGAGAGGCATAAAACAGATCAACTTACTTGTGTTTCTGTCAAGTTGTTCTCCAAAAGAAATTACTGGAATAGCAGAAGCAAAGAATATATATGTTGTGGGAGCAAGAATCCTGTTCAAGCACCATTATTCCAGCAATGTTTTAGATTATATAAGAAAATTCCTCTGCATAAAGTGCATTGGAGACATGCTGAATAAATAACTATAGATCTTGTAAATGAATTTAATATCGTAGTCATTTTTATATAACAAATCGAAACATTTAATAAAAATTCCAACTACTGTAGAATTTAGCAATAATCAAAGAAAGAAGAGGAGTAAATAATTCTCACAGTAGAAAATGCTAGACTGTTTAGCCTCAAATCCATGATAAAATTCCATGACAATTATAATTAGTTCATGTTGAAGTAAATACCTGAATCCTGCATTGAAACCACCAGTCCAGTCTTGTTTGTAACATAGCAACCTTCCCTTCAGATCATTCTTAATTCCTCGGAATGGCACAAAAGTCTCCTCCATGACAAAGAGACCAGTGAAAAATTGCACGGTAGTACTGGATAATCTGGAGCACAAGGTAAAGTCTGCACAAAACGCATACGGAAATAGACCGCGCTTTGTATTCAGAGGGCTTAATGTCCGGAAAAAATAGGATAAATTATGGATATCCACTATTCATAGTGACAGATCTGACGTTCACGATGGCCAATGCAAAGAAAAAAAGAACAGAGCTATGGAAGTCGAGCATTTGTGCTGCTAGGGCTAACTCGCAATGAGGTATTTGCTTCAACAGAATCTCTATCCAAACTTTAATTTGAAACAAAAAGATGCAGTGCTGGTCATTTGAGCTTAAAAAAGATTCAAGAAAAAGAAAAACATAAAACTTCGAACTCGTGTTCCAGCTTTAGCTGAAAACAGCTGAAACCAATTGCGGGGAAATACTAGGGAGTTAGCGTGAGCCGAGAATATTGAACTCCATATTTGACGACAGAGACTAGGATTAGGATTTCTTGCTTTACAATTTTACACAAGAACTGTCACGCAAATGCTAGCGGCACAGTACTGAATTATTACTAGACATGAACGAAAACCTTACAATGGCCCCGATTAAAGAATTTCATGGAGAAAATACTCGCCAATGCATTTCCTTTTACGAAAACTGCAGCATTTACGGTAAAGCGAAACAATACGCCATGCTGTTAATATGAAATTCAACAGCTCTTTAAAGCTTGCATGCGAAGCTTCGTTTCGCCGAAAAAAAAACTTGCGAATTGCTGGAGCACGTTGATTTTGTTCCTAAATATGACATAACGGAAAGAAATAGTTGGATTACATGTTATGTTCTGACACAATAAAACGAAAATGCTATCACAGGTCGAAAAGATTTCTAGCAGTGATCGACGAGGACTTCACAACCCCGAATGAGCAAGGAAGCTCTATTTGACAAAATTATTTATAGACGGAAAGTTGCAGAGGCGGAGATTCTGAGGAATAAATAATAAAATGTATCGCTGTCTGCTTTCGAGATCCAACTTGTCTGTCTATTCACCTGAAGTAAGCGTCTGAAAAGCAGAAACTGCAGGATATTCAGAATTTAAGGAGGAGACGTCAATTTTTTTGTTATTTAAGGTTCGAAAATGATAAAATATAGTAAACATTCTACAATATGTACGCCGTCAAAACTGTTGCCGATCCATTAACCGCCATTTTCGTTTCATACTCACACAAACATAAACACAGTAAAATGACAGTGCGTCTAACCTTCGTAGCAGCAGTAGCCATGGCGATTTTCTTGGCATATTCTCGACCTGCAAAGACCGCCGAACACAATGGACTCAGTTATGGAGGGTCCCTTGAAGAGGTCGGTTACTGTGGGTGGGAATCTTAACCATATTTAGTAAGTGAAGTATGCACCATTGACATTTCAAGCAATTGAAGCATGTTAACTATAGTAGCGCACTGGAATAGAACTACATAAAGATAAACAGATTATCATGATTGGAATTACTTTACAATTTAAATACTTTCCTTCTCGTCCTTCAACCATGGCCAATTGTTTATTATTTATTATTATTATTAGAAAACGACCATCACTTATTTATTATTATTATTAGAAAACGACCACCACAAAAAACACTTTGTGAGTGAACACACGAGTCTCGTCTTAGCCCACCAATGTCATTGTAAAGGAAACACCCAAACACAAATGGTTAGGTTACATAAAAGGACTCTCAGTGCATATCACTTTCATATTCGTAAGTGGAGCGAGGATGATTGAACGTAAAAGTTTATTTAATCTAGTCAGTAATAATGACTCGTTCAACTAAACTTGGTATATACGTTGACTATGTTTATATTTGATTTTTTTTATTATGTTTTTTTGGCTTTTTGTCCAGGGATAGTCATTATTTTGCTAGGCAAATTCAGCTTAACACATAATTAATTCAGCTTAAAGTAAAATAGGAATTGAAAATAGAATTTAGCTCAGGTCAAAATAGTTTTAAGTTAATTTTTATAATTAAAATATGTTAATTATTAATAACACCATTTACAAAATTAAAAATATTTTAATTATTATTAACAAAATTTATAATATAATCATTTTAATTATTAATAACACCATTTATCAAATTAAACATATTTTAATTATTAATAACAAAATTTATAATATAATTAAACATATTTTAATTATTAATAACAGAATTTGTAATATAATTGTTTTCTTTGAAATTGGTTTTTCACTTTTCT